>OMNN01019393.1:0-15294 GCA_900302755.1 Chromis chromis
CTCAGGACAGCGACCCCACCTCAGCACCGCAACCTCACCTCAGCACCGTGACCCCACCTCAGAAGCACAACCCTAAACTCCAGACTGACATATGATCATCGTCAGACCAATAGACTATTTTTAGTATTTAACGGACTATTACAATTCAAATTGCACATCTGGAAATACATGTACTTCAATATTGAACTTTATAGATCGTCACAGTCTCATGTCGACTCTATCTGGCCTCTCTCTCTCTCTCTCTCTCTCTCTCTCTCTGTCTCTCTCTCTCTCTCTCTCTCTCTCTCTCTCTCTCTCAATGTGTGTGTGTGTGTGTGTGTGTGTGTGTGTGTGTGTGTGTGTGTGCGCGCGCGCGTGTGTGTGTTACCTACTCCTCACGACACTGTGGTCAATCAAACCAGCCTCTGTTGCTGTGGCCTGGCTGCAACCCTGTTTGGTTTTACCCACCCACACATGCACACACACACACACACACACAACCTCTGCAGCCTTGTAAACCCACGTTGTGTTGTTTCCAGCAGCAGTAATATTTTATGAGGGTTTGGAGAGGGGAATACTGGCTGCTCAGGTCACGACATGGGGTTACCAAGTGTGTCTGTATGTGAGCAGAAAGAGTCATAATTTTGTTCAGGAATAGCAGGTTCTGTCTGATTTTACATGAGCTGCAACCAACATTATATTTTCAAATACACTTTTCAAATACCCAAATATACTCAAATACATGGTAGTTAAGACCTGCCACGTGTTTTCTTTTCCTGCTAGTCATCCAACAATTGCTATGCAGTTTGAAAATTTATTGAGACTTGAACTTGTTTGAGATTTTTTTACGTTTTATTTTTTGCTGTGGTTACATTATTGGTGCACAGTAATACAGTTAAAAGCACACACAGATGTTAAAGTCTGCTGATGTAATGGGTTCAAATCGTGGTGAGAAATCTGACATCTGTTGTGGGAGTGTTATCTGGAGAAAGCAACCTTTTAAATTGACTTTTTACATACATTTTACATTTACCTACATCTCGTTTCCTTACACCAAAGCTCAAGAATGAAACCAAACAGTGAGAAACATACACGTTATTTTTGGGTTTCTAAAGACGCACTGGTGGGAAAAATGGTTTCTCAACTATAAATGAACTTACAATAATTCAATCTAATGCTGATGTTTGGACGAGAGAGCTAATGAAATCATGAGAACACCGAGAGCATGAGCAATGTGCCTCTTAAGATGATCGAATATGAGCTGAACTTCACAATACTGATATGTTTGTGTGATGGAAACAGAATATTAGATTACCGTCAAAAAAAGAGCCCATCAGAAGCTACTGCCAGCTGTGATCCTTAAATGTCTCAAGCTCTGCTCCAAAAAGGCATAATATTAGATTTTCTTTCTCAGAATTCCCTGCCCTTGTTCCCTCTTTCTTTCTTTTTTTCCCTGTTTTACGACAGGCCGTAAAAGTCAGAGCCAAAACCTGCTGGATACTTTTATATAGAAAACACTAAAATGGCAAACAAGAGCTGATCACGAACATGGGTGAAAGGAAAGGAAAGGACAGGAAAGGAAAGGAAAGGAAAGGAAAGGAAAGGAAAGGAAAGGAAAGGAAAGGAAAGGAAAGGAAAGGAAAGGAAAGGAAAGGAAAGGAAAGGAAAGGAAAAGGAGGAGGTAGTGTTGGTTAAATAGCAAGAAATGTAGCTAAATATACTGTGTAACTCCTCTTCTAACAAACACACCACAAACAGGGAGTGTTGCGAGACATAAGGCCTTTTGTAATGGACATTATGACTCACTTTGGAAGGAATCACTAATGTGAAGATGCCTGTAGCATGTTTTATTATAAATACTTTTATAGGTGTGGCTGTATCAAGGTATCATTCTTTGACAAACATGCCAAAAAGTGTTAAAGAGTTTATTGCACAGAGCGTAATATCACATGATCACTATCTGAAGTGTGCCAGTAACACAGAACACACCTACATGCACACTGAAAATATAACACATGGAAACATTTATGAGTTCCACACTGTGAATGTACCTATACAACAGTGTTGTACAATGAAATCCCTTTGGCATATGTTTCTTCAGAATCAACAGGTCTCATACTTGATCTCTTTATATGGTTTTGAACATCTTCACATTGTGGAAAATAATAGAGAATTTCCTTCAGTCTAAAATTTCAAACTCATAATAATTTTATTGTTTCTCAGGCTCAGGATAGGGACATCCTCTAGTGGGCACTGCAAAAAAAAAAATTTCTCCCAAATAAGGGTTCTATAGTTAAATAAAAACAGACTTTGTAACACAACTGAATATTATTGCCAACATGATACAAAACCTGTCATTTTGTATTGGATCACAACATTAATGTGCACAATCTACACTGAGTACATGTATCCTAAATATGTCTGTGTCTTTTACAGTGCAGTCAATTGTACTGTATTTCCCAGTGCTTAACGTCTGAGAGGCGTATGTGTCTGAACAGTGCAGCTGATGTTGCTTTTTGCATCTCAGAGGAGAGAGACCTCTGCTGTTTGAATGCACACTTGAGAATCCCACTGGGATCCTGCATTCACATACAACCACACACATTAGTATTGCTGTCAGCTAAGTTACCTTTGGCTGCCATTTTTGAACATACATAGGCTACATATTAGTGTATAACATTTAAAAAATTACAGTTATTCATCATTTTTGTTTGCATAACAAGGTAAAAGCAATTCGTGAACAATCACAAGAAATGTTCATTACTGTATTTAATTAATATTATTTTGCACTTTGTTTATAAGCTATATTATAGGGATTTACATTATAATAATCAATTTGAAGAAAATATTCTGGCAGACAGTCTGCAGCACAGGAAATAGAGTCAGAGTGGACCCTCTGTCCTTATTATCGCCTCTCTGACCCACAGCAGCAGCAACAGGTGTGGCCGCTCCGTCCTGTTTGTCCCTGCCCGGCCGCCGTCCCTGAGTTGCCTCCCAACAACACAGAACTGTCAGACTACTTCTGCTTTCACTGCGCTGCACTGATTTGAACGGATAAAAAAAATGCCATAGCTCGGTGTTTCTGCCCTGACACTTGCACACGATTATCCGGACTGTTTCCGAGTTGCTGCTCCACAAACCTCCGCGACTTTGCCCCGACTTCAGACCGGCGGTTGGTAAGTTTAGTTAGCTTCTTTAGCAGCGGTAGCATTAAGCTAGCCAACTTCAGTTTATTAGCTTTATCCGCAGTTACAGCGATGACACACGACCTCCAGGGGATATTACAGTAAATATGTTATATGTAAAGGAGCTGACAATGGCATACAAAGCAAGAAAGTTGTAGTTGTTCGTGTTTTCACTTGGTGATAGCACGTACATGTATTTGTTGATAAGCTAATTTATCAGGCTGGGTGAAAGTAACTAGCTTTGGAGGGATAAGAGGCTGAGTGTGCTGCATGTTTCCACACTTACAGGAACAGGTGAGTAATGTTTGGATAAGCTTTTTATATAGTATGAAGCATGAAACGATCCGGTTGTTGAGCTGCTGGGACATGTCAGCAGTGCAATTACAGATGAGAAGAATCCAGTTATAATTAACAGAAAAACCTACCTTACCATTTTTGAATTTGGAAACAGTAGTTTATCAATATGAGGGTTGTAAAGCTAGCAAGTGGACCATTTGTCAAGTAGAGATAAAAAACATATGAGTTATATGCTGTCATTATATCAGGCTGATGTTTAATGCAATAACTCTACAGTGGAGAATGCTTAGAATATTATTATTTTTATATATTACACAGTTATATCGTATCTGCATGGACATGTAAAAGTTGCATCAATTATTAGGTGACTAAATATTCACTGTGATGGTATTCAATGATGATTTGTGTGGCATACTGGAATAAAATCAAACAGATGTTGTACGGCAGAAAATCTGTTTGATAACGTGCTGTACTGCTTTCATCTGCATTGCATTTATATAAGCAAACATAATGAGGAATGTGGATTTTTCTAACCCTGAGCCAGAACAAACTGATATGAAAGCTTTTGTGTGTATTGTACATGCCAGACCTAATGCCATGCCAAGTAATAAACGGTATATATGTTTCTTATTTTGGCACACAGGTGTTTAACAAGAGCCAGATGAACTCATGAGGTGTCGAAGCGTCTCAGAAGATTGGTTTATTCGGTGTGAACAGAAGAAAGACTTTGAAAACATGGTGTTGAAGATGCCTTCAGTGTACTGGGGTATAGAGAGCCTGGAGTGATGGAGAACCGAGAGGAAAGGTAAACGCATAGAAATAAACCTGTCTTACATACATGTTCTACAATGGAGCTTAGATTGATCAGTAATAGTGGTAAAAGTCCTGCGTCAGTCTGCTATAAAAACTTTAATGTGTATTGAACTTTTAGAGCTTTTAGCTTTGAGGACAGCACATTCACTGGATAACTTTTGCTGGCTGGCTTCGCAGTCATGTCAAGGTCTATGATAGACTGTTACATTGCAGCAAATCAGAGCCATGTTAGACCAGTGTTGGGCCTTTGTTTTGTTGTTCTGCACTATTTGGGTGTCCAGTTCAGTGACTGTTGTGCACACTGTGGTTGTTCATTTACAGATTTGTTCATCTGCATGCCAGGGCCTGCAGTTGCTGAACAAACAATTTTTGGTTGACAGCTGAGCGAGATGGAGCTTAATGCATCTTTCACTCATGCTTGTGCCACTAAACCACAACTAATCTCCACACCAGATTGCCACGTTGTTTCTGGGCCCAGGTTTAAAGTTTGGTGCTGGTGTTCAGCTTGGTTTAAGTTTGGACAGAATGTGTTCAGGCTGACAGTTGGTCACATCTTAATCCAAAGCCTGTTTCTGGTTATAATAGTTATGTGTACATGTGTTTTTGCAGCCCTGCAGATGAGCAGGCGCTCACACTACCAGAGCGAGGACTTCTCCACATCTGGCATTCAGCGGGCCGCAATGAGCAGCTCTGCCCAGAGAGAGTGTTGCTGTCCAGGCCTGTTGCTCAGATCTCCCTGGGAGAACACCATGGTCTCCTGCTGGCACAGGGTGAGTGTGTGTTTTACCTCTTTGTCTGTGTTCCATTAATCTGATGGAAACTAAAGGGGTCGGCTGCATGTCTGATTGCGCACCCTGGTTGCTCATCTGTAAAAGTCACACCGGCAATCTTACTAGTCGGACCGGGTAACATTTCCATATCACTTTGAACAGGGAACAAGTATGAACTGAGCCGTCACATTAACAGATAGATGTGCACAAGCAGCAGTAATTTGAGTTGTGTGAAGTCATTTAAGTGAGGATTTTTCTACATTTCAGCATCAATAATTGTCCAAAGACATCACAGAGACGCTTAATACACAGTTTGACTGCCAAAATCCCAACCCCCCTTTTTACTCAATTTGCTCTACAATTTCAAATCTATTAAGAATCAAAGGGAAATGTCCATAATAATAAAACCTGAAGAGTATTCACTTAATGTCAGCTGCATTAAAGCATTTCTACTCTGTTACTCTGTTCCAGGTGGTCAGGTGTATTCATTCGGAGAACTTTTATGGAGAGATCTGAGCATCCCGGTGTCTGCTCCGGTGCTGGAAGGCTCTCTGCTGGGGAAGACGGTGGTCCGTGTGGCTGCTGGTGGCTTCCACTGCGGAGCACTGAGCGAGCAGGGAAACATCTACATGTGGGGGGAGAATACTGCAGGACAGTGTGGGCTGACAGAGAGGGGCACGGTCACAAATCTCACAGGTTGGTTAACTTCTGTCTTTATGTGTCATTGCTGTTTCTCTTCTCTATTTGTCCTTCCAGCCCACTGCTTGCCCTTCTTACTTCTGCCTTCCCTCAGTATGTCAATCCATACTTTATTCTTACTACTTACCTTTTTTCTTTTTCTTTCACTTCTATACTTTAATTTGCCATTCATTCTTCACTTCCTTCTTCTGTTACTTTTATCCATTGTTGAAAAGTTTGCATTTTCAGGGCACTTTTGTTTCTGCTGTATCCCATTTTATAAATTTACTTTTCCTTTCTCTTATGAAGTACCAGTTACATGTTTAGGAAACCTTATCACAGCATATTTCAGTAGCTACATTGTTGATTGCAGATATGAAAGTCAAAAAGAAGCATCTCTTCATATTTGCTTTAGAATTGTGATTATTTTGATACATCAGATATTTATACTGTTGCAGTTCCAGAGCCCTTCCCAGTCAGTGTGGTGGACAGTGAGGTTGTTCCTCCAGTGGTGGTGCGGGTCATGGATCTCGCTTGTGGACGAGAGCACAGCCTGGCTCTGTCAGCCCAGAATGAGCTGTGGGCGTGGGGTAGTGGCTGCCAACTTGGCCTGGTCACCAGTACCTTCCCTGTGTGGAGACCACAGAAGGTAATTTTGTAAGGTTTAATGAATTTTGCAACTTGTGCCTGTCATGGATATGAGCACAAAGATGGAAAATTCCTTCTTTTAGAAAGATATGGAAGCCCCCAAAAGGTCACAGTTTTTTTTAAAGTTCACTCTCAGTAAGTATTGTTTTTCCTTGCTGCCTTATTTGTTCTGAAAACCTAAATAACAATTTTGGTTCATATGTTATTTCTTCTTCCAGTTTATTTTGCTGAACATACAAGCTGCTAACTAAGTCTTTTATTTTTCAACTGATGAGAGGGAAAATAAGACCATATGTGTGGTGATGAAATGTGTCAGTGTTTGTACAAGTAATAGAAAATTAAAAGTTTTAGTACATTTTAAAATTGTGCATGTTAATTTCATGTTAAAATCATGTTAATTAGATTTGTGATGTTTTCCATTTATGTCCCAGGTGGAACATTTGGCAGGCAGACATGTGATTCAGGTAGATTCTCAGATATCTTTATTGCCACATTAAAACAAAAACTGATTTATTTCCAGTGTTAATGACTGTATTTAATTCCTACAGGTGGCTTGTGGTGCGTACCACAGCCTGGCCGTTGTTCGCAGTTTACCTCCTCAGGACTATAATACCCAGAATCCTCCTAAGAAGAAGGAGCGGGGACAGTCACCTCACTACTCACTGACAGAGAAGGAGGAGCTGCTTACCGCTGATGATGCTCACTACTGTCCGCTTGGGGTGGAGCTGACTGAAGCCATGAAAAATGAGGTAAATACAGTCTTACAAGAAAAAGTTTAATAACTGGTGCTGAATACCATATTCAAAAAGTAGATACACGCAATGTGAGAAAATAGTGTGATAATTGTCACTATGTGTTATACCAGTAAAACAAAACAGCATGAACTCTCAAAGATGAAGGCAATACCTCTGATTATCTGCAGTAGTTACAATGACACATGTCAAGGTCTTGGATATGCTAGACAGTAAGTAAACAGTCGCTTTTTGTAGTCAGAGTCTTGGGATGCAGGAGAAATAGGCAGATGTAAAAACCTTAATAAGGGCCAAATCATTATGTTCAGGCAACAGGGTCAGAGCATCTCTGAAATGGCAAAGCTTGTGGGGTCCTCCTGCTCAGCAATGGTGAGAACTTAGCAACAGTGATCTGAGGAGGGACAACCCAGGAACTGGTGACAGATTGTGGCTGGTCTGGTCTGCAGTGGCTCCATCTCACAACCTACAGGACTGGAGGGATCTGCTGCTTGTGTCTTATTGTCAGATATCACAGGGCACCTTCAGAGACCTTGCCTAGGCAGGTCAGAGCTGTTTGGGCGACATCCAAATGACCAATAGTATATTATCCAGAGGTTATAATGTTTTGGCTCATCAGTGAACAGTATTTCCAGCCTCAACGTCCCGCTGTAACCAGAACTATATAATTGCAGCTTCTGGAGGCTGTAAAAATGTTTCAAGTTGACTTATAAACCAGTGATTTCCATGATCTGGTACCACAGCTATTAGCTGTTTCAGCCCTCTTTATTTTGCATTCACAGACTTCTCCCAGAAGACGAGGGCACAGACAAAGGCTCCATCCTGGGGGAATATCAGCTGGCAGCAGCCCTGGCTCTGGAGCCAGTTCATGCTCATTTTCTGAAGATGGCAAACCTAACACTAAACAGTACAGTATTATACCTGCTTGTTTTTTTTTTATCCATTAATGTTTACATTTATCCATTACAATTTTTTCTTATATATATCTCTCTTTTTCCCTTCACTCCTTTGCAAAACCATAGGAGGAATCTTCCAGCTAGCGCCAATCTTGAGCCCGACGGACACTCTATAACCCAAACTGATGGCAGCCCTAAAGCCCACTCACTGTCAGGCTGGAGGGCCAACAAGAACTCAGCCTTCACTGATGAACTGGAGCTTCAGAACCTCCTTGAGAAACTCTCTGGTCAGTCGTTGGAGGCACATCACACTACGTGGGCAGGAGATACCGACTCACTGAGCAGCCACACTTCAGGTTGGTGATATTTGTTGCTTCTTCCTTTGTTTGCCTTTGATGTATTATTTAATTTATATCTTTATCTCTGTTTTTTTTTTTGGTTGGTTGCTGGTGTGTTTTAATTATTCCTTCATTTGTTCTTTTGTTTGTTTCGTTATTTATTCATTTGTTCTGTGCAGATTCAGTGTTAGATCTGTTTTCTTTCTCCGTCTACTCATAATGTTTTCTTATTCTTCCTCCATCATTGCATCCAGATGACAGCTGTGTTTCCTCAACTCCTTCCAGTGATCTGTTGACTTCCAGTTACAAAGAAGATTCATCTGTTCGGAGACAAACCAATAAGTAAGACTAACTTCAGTTAACAGTGAAGCCATTTGTTTTATTTTAAGTTATGCAGTTAATCAGAGTTTCAATAATCTCATGTTGAGAAATTGTTGCACAAAACTACTAAAATAGCAGAAAAACGTTTGTAGTGATACTTTTTTAAATCTTATTTTATTCAAGTGATTCCACTTGACCCCACTGTGCAAATACCCAGAAGTTGAACTTAGCTTAAAGCATTTGGAATAATAATTGTCTGCTAATGCAGATACCCTCTCTGAAAACTCAGTTATGCTGATTTATTCCCATACCAATAAGATTCTGACCTGTGTATTAGCAGCTTGATCTTTGACCTACTGTCTTACAGTAACAGTGGACCATCAGGGCCGTACTCCTCTTCCCCAGTGTGTTTGGAAGAAGTTCGGCTGTGTCTGGAGAAGGAGAAGCTGGCACTGCAGGGTCAGAAGAGCTCCAGTCTCACAAATATACACCAGAAAGGAAAATCAGCAGCAAGCAGGAGACGCTCACTTCCTGGAACACCCACCCACGGTAGGAATGGTAAAGTGTGAAAAGCTTAACTGTACTTTGGGGAAATACGTTTATTTACTTTCTTCCTGAGAGTTAGATGAGAAGATCGATACCCTTAGCTCTAAATACGCAGCCAGGAGACTGTTAGCTTAGCTTATCATCAAGACTAGAAGAAGCTGTTCACCAAGAAATAGTTACAGCATTTAACTCCCTGAAAAGTCACAACTTGTTGTTTTTACAGTTCCTTTTGTATTTCTATTTAACAAACAAGTTACAACATGTTATTCAGAGGTGCTGGTAGGAATGTGTTTGAACTGTGCACAGGATTAATTAGGATTTTTATCCGTAGTTGTACTGTTTTGCATTATTATTCATGAACGTGTGCTGCCACAGACCGTACCAGTGCACTCTGCTACTGGTGTTAGTTAAAAATATCAGCAGGATCACTGAAATGCATTCTTCTGTAAAGTGGCAGCCTGGTGAACAAGAATAGAAATGTTATCTACAACAGAAATACACAATGCAGGTTCTGCCCGTGTTTGCATTTCTCTTTGATGCAATGAACAATAATGGATTCTTCAAAACTGGACTTTATCAGATCAGATAAACTGTTAACAAAACCAAGATCACAGCCTGCGCAAACTCACACGTCTGAATTGTTGTTATCTTGTCATAACAGCATTTGCTTTCTTGAGATAGCATGATGATAAGGCGGTTATCAGGAAAAAATTAAAATGACTACACGTTATAAAATCAGAAAGTCTTTTAATCACAGTATGACTTATGTTGCATCAGCCAGAAGGACATTTCTTGTAACTTAGTTAACCTTTTAGTATCTCGTTACTCAGTATATCCACAGGGGACTTTATGAAATACTTTGGTAGTGTCACAAAGGCTGACACAGAGCAGAGTTTGGCATTCAGGGAAATCAGTGATGAGCAGACACATCAGACTAACTTCTCGTTTTCTGGTTTTCCACGAGTTTCAGGAGTGTAAAAATGAAAGTTTCGCATCAGGCAAACACAGATCTGAAAACCACTCCCTCGAGACTTTCCAGTTTTTGTACACAAATCCTTGTGTATGTATGAGGTGTTGAACCACAGTCAACAATCTTTTTCACTCATGGTGATGTTGTGACCTCCTGCTCGTTGCCCACTTATCTCAACTCAACAGCTTCACCCAGCTCACTCCTGGTAATTTTGGAGATGTAAGGTTTTTACAAGTTGGTTCCAGAGAAGTTCTCTAAGCCGTTAGGGTGTGTTCATACCTCTTGGCCTGCTGGGCGCGGTTTATTTGTGTTTGACTATGTAGTATAAATAATTTTGGCTGATGAGAGCAGTGAGGTGTGAACTCTGTGATTCTGTTTGCAGAGAGAACACACGTCTTACAAGAGTTATGTTATACATCTTAAAATGTCTTACTGTTGTTGCTTGTGACAAATAAAATTCATTTACAATCAGGACGAATGCTCACAGGTAACTGTATGTAAGGATTTGGGGTATTTTTAAATCACACTGTCACCTGGTCTTTAGTCTTATATCATCTGTTTTCCCTTCAGGGTCTCCTCGGAGACGGCGCCAGTGTGCCTGCAGACCGTCCTCTGGTCGGGCTAAGGCTGAAGCACCTGAGGAGGCAGGCGACGGGCTGCCATCTCTGGAGACAGAGGTGTGGAGCTGGGGCCGCGGCTCTGAGGGGCAACTTGGTCATGGAGACCAGCTCGCCAGGTCTGCCACACACACATATGCACTCTTATAATATATCCACCTTGTATACATATAGTCTTAAATGGTTAAAAAAATAAATTCTTGCAGCTGATTTTGGGGGTAAACTTCTGCTGGCTCTATGTGAAAATGGATTCTTAGTAATTTTATGATAAAATACTCTTGAAATGCACTTATATGTGCAAAGTGACATGAAATAAATTACACCCACAAGATCAGACTTAACTGTGTGTTTGCGTGTCCAGACTCCAGCCGCTGTGTATCAAGTCTTTAACGGGCGAGGAAGTGATCAAAGTTGCTGCAGGGTCACACCATTCGTTGGCTCTCACTGCTCAGTGCCAGGTAACAAACACACAACACCCACACACACGCACAGCATCACAATTATACAGTTAATACTGTATGGGAGGACTCCCTTTCCAGACACTATTATCTACTATCATCACAAATACATGCCTTATCCAGACCTTAACCTAAATGTAAGTCTCGCCTGAAGCTTAATATCCAATTTCACAGAACAGAATTGACTACAATGTTCTCATTCTCAAGGCTTAAAAGTCAAGTTGTCTTTACAAACAGAAGTGCATGAAGATGAACACATACAACCAGCAGCTGTCCTTGTGTGTTGCAGGTGTATTCATGGGGCAGCAACATGTGTGGACAGCTTGGTCATGTCAACAGTCCAGTCACTGTGCCTCAGCAGGCGAAGGTAATCTGTCGGTCATTCACACTTAATTTTTGCATGTCACACTTTTAGCGAAAGATTTATATATTTACACTAATGTTTATTTTTAGTAACATATGATTGGAAAGTTTAAATACACGTCAGTGCAAACACAGTACATTTTCAGCAACCTAAAAAAAGTAAATGTCCTGATGCTACACTGTCTTTTGTTTCTGGTGGACCGCTATAGCTGTCTGATGGTCTTCGCGTTTGGAGCTTGTCGGCCGGTCAGAGCCACTCCCTGCTCCTGGCTGATGGAGACTGTGTCCAGCCAGTGCTGTTGTACTGCGGCCAGCAGCAAGAGTCAATGTCAGTGCAGAGTGAAAGGGGACAACAGAGTCGGAACCAGAGGTCTCCCGGCAGGGCGGAGAGTTATACAGTCAGACCCACCCTGCTGCCCTTCTGCATCGAGGTTTGTGGGTCAAAAACACAACTAAGGATTGACAGTAAGGATGATGATGGGTGGAGCATTTTTCCCTTTGAACCAGTGGAGTGTATTTATTTTTACATATTTTTCATTGTTCAGTATGGTTAAGATACACAAAAGTAGCCTTATAAAGTTATTTGTATGGCAATGGAAGGAGTCTATCTTCTGAAAACAGACACAGGCAGTCACTTCTGAAATGAAATGACAGCTGTTATTTCTAAATTTGGGGAACAAAAGGAGCAAATCAGAGAAAGCTGAGAGCACAGATGAAGCATTTAAAAAAACAGAGAAAAAAACAAAAAAAAAAGATCAGACACAACATACACAGTCAAATCATCAAATGGGTTTTAAACTCTAAAATGCGTGGTAGACAAGTGTTTTGAATCCAGCATTATTTGTGGATGCAGTTTAGCAAAGGAATATAAGTAAAAATGAAAGTACTGTCCCCAATCTTAACTTGACTTTAGCCACACCTACATCTTACTTTACTTTAACTATGTTTAAGTGTAACCTAAACAAGTAACATTGCTTATTCTGTGCCTGTGTGCAGATGGGTTACATTAGCAGTGTGTGCAGCGGTGGTCAAAGCTGTGCAGTGCTGACAGACCACAACGTCATGGGTTTTGTCTCTGCTATCCATGAGCTGGCCTCCAGAGAGAGACAGTTCTACTGCTGGTTGAGCAGCATCAGGAAGGTCCTCCTCACTCCGCTGCGTAACAGAGGTGGGAGGGTCTCTGCAAGAAAATATTTGTGAAATAACACGAGCATGATTAGAGCATCTGATAGCGAATGCATCAACGTATGCTTCTATGTATCAGTGTTGTGTGTGCATATGTGTCTCCTCTACAGAGAGTGTGTGTCCGGCGTTAGGCGAGCAGTGCACTCATCTCTTCTTCTCTCTCTGTGAGAGTTTTGTTCACCTGAGCACCCTGATTGGTCGACACGCCACGTCACTCAGCTACTTCCTGCATGATGTGCAAGGTCGTGATGTCACTACTCTTCCCTTGGTGACGCACACTGAGTTTTTCCTGGACACTTACAAAAAGTAAGGTTGTTGTCACAAAAATCTATACTGCGTTTTCCTCCTTCCTTCCATCCTTAAGTTTTTGTAACAAATACACTGTTTTAAAATGAAATCAGATCATGAGCCTAGCTTTACGCTTTGAAATAGTGCATGGGTAATTTTAAATGGATTTTCTTTCTTATTTTTCTTTCCTTTATTGTTGCTATTTTAACTTTTTTCTTTTACATTAAATTGCAGTAATTTAATTTTCATGTCTTCTTTTGTAATTTCTTGTTCCATTGTTTAAACAAATTCTCAATATCAGTCAGTTTTAGGATCTAAAGCAGGGAGCTTTAGATGTTTTTAAGTCTCTTTGATGCTTTTGTTTTTTCTTCTCTCATTAGTTTTTCCACCCCTCTTCTTTTCTTGTTGTAGATTAACAGTTTTTTACTGAAACTGTACCATTTTCTCATGCAATACAAATCACTTGAAAAGCTGTGGCTGTAAACAGTTGTATGTGTTCTCAAACTTTAGAAACTACAAGTAAGACTTGATTAAATCACAGCTTTTGTGTTATTTTTAGATTATTTGCTTCCGTCTTAAAATCGCTCATACAGAACTCCCTTTCTGTAACAACAGATGCTACTTGCTTGAGCTGTCCTGCATACTAGACTGTATGTGTTTCCTCCAAAGCTTGTTCTTTTAGTTTCACCATTCATGTAGTTACTGGTCTTATACAGGTTTAAGAAACAAACCAGGAGAAGCTTACAACATTTTTGTTGACATCAGACAGAGAAAGGAGTGAAGGGCTGATGGAAAATCTTTAAACATGTTTTCATTAGTAGGAATACCTCTGATGTGAGATAGAGCGTACAAGCTGTTTTTAACAGGGACTTAAAAGTTCACTTGACATTGTTATACTGTATGTGAATTAAAAGAAAACTCCTAATTAAAATCCCTCTCTCTCTGTCTAACTCTCTAGGTATTGTTCTGCAGTTGGTGACTTCCAAGTAATGGGCGGCTTCCAATCACTTCATAAACTCTCACTGTGAGCTTTTTTTTTTTTTCGAAATCACTGAAGTAGCATTGCTCGTCTCACTTGGCCTTGCCCCAGAGAAAACACAGACTCCTCATTTGCATTAATGAGACCTCAGCAGGGTTCCAGCAGCAGTATAAATTAATTGGCAGCAAATTAGAATTAGCAAATTAGCAGGGAACTGTTGATGTTGATGATCATGGTCATACTAAATCAGTAGTAGTTATTCTGTATTTTTTTCCTCAAAGCAAACTGTAAGAGTGGAACTCATCCCAGATACATGGTGATGATGATAATTAAGTCCTAAGAGTGTCTTTCTGTGTCTTTCTCTGTGTTTCTGTCCAGTGAGTGTTTAGGCTCCCAGTGGACTCAGCTCTCTCAGTTGTGTGTATCAGACCAGTCAGTCAGTGGTGATGTTGATCTGGTGTCACTGTTGTATTGGCCTCTGCAGCAGCTCCACCAATACAGCCGAGTCCTGCTCAAATTGGCGTCTTGCTATGATGTGGTGAGGATAAAGCGCTCTTCTCTTTTCATGCCTCTTTTCTCTTTGTGCTGTTGCGCTCAAACACTAGTTTGATCTTCCTTCTTTTTCCCTCTTTTATTTTTTTCTCATGATTTACTGGCATCACTGGCTATGAGATGCTGCCCCATAATTGTCTCTCCCTCTTTGTCTCTCCATAGTTAACTGTAGAGTATCAGTCGCTCCATCAGGGCTGTAGTCAATTTGAGTCTCTGTCTTCGTCCCTGTTGAGAAGGAAAAAGGAGGCTGAAACCACCTTCGTCTTCTGGAAGACCCACTCTGGCAAAACCACTGTGAGCACACCTCTGTGTTGTATTATTTTAACCTGCAGTTTCTCTTTTGTGACAGACTAATGCAAAGTGATGCATTAGACAGTATGCTCTTCTCTGTTGTCTCAAACCACGACAGCAACGGTGCTTATTTCACTACTCAGTCCTAACAGCATTCCTGGCAGGACTCTCTGTGTTCTCCTTTTCAAGCTAAGTTTATTCACAAAGAGAGTTTCTTTGCTCTGGACAGCATCTATAAAGCATTGCTATGATCCCAACTGTCTACTGACCCCATCAACAAGCTTTACCAGTCAAACACTCTAGGTCAGGAGTTCCTAAACTTTTCAGCCACTGATCCCCAAAGCAATGTTGCCCCCCCCCCCCCCCCCCCC
>OMNN01019396.1:0-14316 GCA_900302755.1 Chromis chromis
GGCTGAGGTAGGTGATTGTAATAATAATAATAATGAATTGGTTTTATATTGTGCTTTTCTGTCTTTTGGACACTCAAAGACGCTTTACATTTCATTATTCATTCACTCCCATACTTGATGGTGGTAAGCTACGTATGTAGCCACAGCTGCCCTGGGGTAGACTGACAGAAGCGAGGCTGCCATTCTGCGCCATCGGCCCTTCCGACCACCACCACCCACTCACTCTCACACTGCATTCACCCAGGCTTCCTGGTGTTCCCTCACGGTCTCCCATCCAGGTACTAACCAGGCCCTACCCTGCTTAGCTTCCGAGATCTGACGGGATCGGGCATCCACAAGGCGGTATGGCCGATGGTATGGCCGATGAACTTCACTTGCTGCTCTCTGACAGGTTGTTAACGAACCTAAAAATGTATTGTTCAATTCTATTAATTTAGTGAGAGACATGCTGGGTACCAGGGTAAGTGCAAGAAATGTGAAATGATCCAGTTATATAATCGTCTCATTAAAAGGTCAGAGGATAGAAAAAAGATGTTTCATTGAAGTGCATCACACAATTCCTCATACGCAATGGAAATTTACATTATTAAAAGAGAACTCTATATAATTTTTCTGCCCTTTGAGGTGGCTGATTCAAATATGTTAAGGAGGAAAACTGATCGTGTGGGCTGCGTGATGTGGGTGAAGAGGAAATGTGCTTTTCTGCTATAAATATTGTGATGATTGAACATCAAACCTCCAGGCAGAGGTATGTTCTCATTTTTTTTAAAAGAAGCCAAAATTACACCACATCACAGCCAGATGCTGTAAAAATAGAAACTTTTTTTTTTTTTACTTTCTGATGGTCTGTGGACTAATCATGTGTGATGTACGGTTCTGGCACAAAAAAATCATCAAATTTCAGCTTTAAATTATGATCAAAATCACATTATTTTCATGACACATCTAAAAATGAAACAAAAATGAATTGTTTGTACCAAATTCTATAAAAAAAAAATAAAAAATCTGCACTCAACTAAGAAGACACGAGTGACTGAGCAGCGAGCAACAGCCATGTGAAAAAATTCAGGGTTTTTCAGTTACATACAGCAGATAGGATACAAGCATGGAAACAAAAGAAAATGTGGTAAAAGCAGTAAAATGTCTGTTTTTTTCAGTAATAGTAACACAGGGGCACATTTTAGTTTTTAATGGTCAAAGAAATTCAACTTTCACTTATTCTGATTCAGGATTTATGGCATTTTAACCTTGTTATACACACAGAAGACATTTCTGAGTTCTCTCTACTTTTAGCCATTGTTGTGCTGTTTCCACAGAGGTGTAGGACTAGGATGACAAAATAGTCCACAGAGAGTAACAAAATGACAGAAGCTTGAGGTTCAGAGGGTTAATAGAGGTAGTTTTCCCTCTGATTGCTTACAAATACTCTGCTACACAGATCAAAAACAGGAAAGGCTGTTTAATTCTGATGTGTTAAAATGTTCTAACTTTAAAAGTAAGAAGGCAAGATGGACTATTTAATTAGTATGTACTCTGATTCATCCACTATTGTATTATCAACGCTTTTGTTAGTAATTTATGAATTGGTTGTCTGAAAATGTATATACAATACTGTGACTCATATGTGACTTAAATATATCCATGCAGACTGCACAGTATGTATGTACTGTATGACACCATAATAAAAACTTCATTCATTCGTCCATGCTGCCTATGTTATCTGTCTGTAGCAGAGTCGGCTTTCATAGTCGCATTGAATAGCCTCATATTTTCAATAGGATTGGCTTTGAATCTGACAGAAATATGAATACTGGTCATGAATACGGTGCAGCAAACTGCTAATTTTGTTGTAAAAAAATCTTTGAAACCACAAAGTTCTCAAACGGCTTCCTGCCTACAGACAACTTCACCATAAACACAGAATGTGACGCTTTCCTGTGCTACAAAAGTGAAAGTACTCCACTCCAGCTGTCCATAGTGGACTTTATTATTTATTAGTTTAGCATATTTTGTTCTAATTCTATTAAACTGCTGCAGGACACCAAGTCCTGGGGAAAGCATGCTGCACTCCCAGAGTGCAAGCAGTGTGCTCATCCCCCCTGGTTAACACTCTGCTTCCGAGACCAAGTGAGACATCTTGTTCATCAGCGAAACAAAATTTGACCGCAAAACAACAACAACTACATAAAAACAAACAGCTGTCATATTTTCCCCAAAGCTCTGTAGTTAGTCTTTGTGTCTAACTGTGCTTGCATGTTAGGAGGGCAAAACACAGAGCGCTTCTCCAGCAACTTGACCTTTCGTTGTGCAGGGCTGAAGGCTGCAGGTGGGACAGACAGGAAGATCAGCAAACACGAGCTTTGTTGGTGAGGAGACGCTCGGAGTGAAACCGCGGTCAGAGCAGTGTGTGAGTTAGAAACCTCCAGCGGTGAGCCCGTCGACGCAGCAGGTCGCACATTACGACGCCTCCGTCTGGAGTTGACTTTGGAAGGAAAAGAAGAGTGTGCAGCTGTGTGTGTTCTTGCCCGGTGCTCAGCTGCACATCTAGTACATCCAACTTCCCCTATCAGCAACCAGGTGGAGGCCCGCAGAAGAGACACACATGCACAAGCACACAGGCTGACAGGTTGTGCTGAGGTCTACAACCAGGTAGACAAGAACAGAAACACTGGAAATGACCCCGGAATCTTGGGTGTCCAGTCTCCAAAACTCAAGCTGATATGTTTAAGACAGGCAAGAACACACTGTGTCGACGGTGTAGACTTTAAATTCAGTGGCACAATGGAAGTACATGGAGTACAGTTCAATCTATATATTTTGAAAGAAATACTACAGCTTCCTCGAGTTCCACTGGCCTGAACTGCAATGAGGTCAACCTGACTGCTTCTTCTGAACAATAACATAAGAATAGCAAATCTGTAACCGTTAGAAAGCTCTAATAAGCTACGATGACTTCGTAGTAGAGAACAGAACTAACACTGACTTTATTAAGCATGTCACTTATAGGTTGGATGTGACGCTATCATTCTAAATACGGTTTCTTCATTCATGTCAACACAAACTTCACTGTTTATGCCATTGGTTACATTCATTCAGTCTTAGAATGCTGAAGCCTTTAAGTGCCACAGCAATCCTCAATTGTCACAATAAATGGTATTACATCAGTGCTCAATATCGGCAGATGCTCAAAGTTCCAATAACAGTTCAACACTAGGGCTGCTACTAATGATTATTTCCATACTCAGCAATTCTGTTGATTATTTCCTTGATTAGTTGAGTTGTTTGGTCGATAAAATATCACAAGATGGTGAAAAATGTTAATCTATTACTGTCATAGAC
This sequence comes from Chromis chromis, assembly GCA_900302755.1. Taxonomy (NCBI): domain Eukaryota; kingdom Metazoa; phylum Chordata; class Actinopteri; family Pomacentridae; genus Chromis; species Chromis chromis. The sequence goes on from OMNN01019396.1 coordinate 3,340, forward strand.
GAGGACAGAAACCAGATAATATTAGATTTTATGTAGCTGAATCAGAGAATTTAGACCTTGTTCTTAAGTAACTTATCAAAATAGTTGGTGAATAACTGTTGATTAATTGTTGACAACTACTTGATTAATCATCACTGCTCTATTCAACAGTTTGTGAAATCTGAGTTCATTATGAAGGCCAATACCACGCTCATATCTGTATGGTAAATATGAACCTGGCTGTTTTGTATAAAAGTATAAAAATGACATGCAGTGGTGTCGTCAATGTTACATGTCGAACAGTTTCTTTACCAGGTCAACAAGACTCTGACCAAAAAAACGGTCCAGGACAAAATCACAATGTGTTGTTTTGTCTCTTAGTTTTTGCATGGGTTAGGCAGAGAAGTTACATTCTTAGAGGTTGTGGCAGCTCGGGTTGTCACGAACATGAAGTTTTGGTCAAACACAGAACTGTAATTGATTATTTAATTGTTTTTATCTGTTTTTCCGTTCATTGTATGCCGCTGTTAGTTTTAGATTAGTGCTATTACAGCAACAAATACGACAAATCACCATCTCCGAGACACCAGGCTCTCTGTTCCTTTCTCTCCTTTATTTGGCTTAAAACCAAAATGTGCCCACAGCAGTGTTGTGGTGTTTGATTTTCCAACTGACTCAATGACGTTAATGTCAATAGATGCTCATCAAAATGCAGTCGGTCCAACATTAGCAGTTAAGCATCCTGAGAGAAACAGTTGGTGCCATTAAACCAAAGCAGAAGAAGGGGGCACAAACGGTGTAACAGTGACTCAAACATTTCTTCTGTTAGTGTCATCCAGCTGTTTTTATACAGGAAACAGAATAGAAGCAACGTTGGCTATGAAAAATAAGTGAGTCAGATCAAATATTAGCAGTCTAGCCATCTCCTGTCATTTTACTAAGTTATGTTAGCTAACTGTTGGCTGCTAGTTTCACATTAACTGATCAGACAAGAACTTGGATCGGTGGAAACCTGTCTTCCTTCATAAGTTCAACAAATAAACTGAAAAAATGTTCAAACAACATGAACTTTCTTGTACATAAATGGTCAAATCTTATGAAAAAAGCGCCGACTAAGCAGCTGAAATTTTTGGCTGAGAGAAAGTATGTGGACCTTAAAGTACATTCACATCAGAACATAACAAATATTTAACAGGTGCATCTGGAGTTTGGAGCTTGAGTTCACTGCAGAAGAACTCATGGTGGTAGCTGACTGCAGGCTCAGCCCCAGTAAAAATCAGAGCAGTTTCTGACTTAAAAACACTTAAAAACTCGGCTGAACCCTCTGGGCGAAAGCTGAACTTTGTGTTTTTCCTGACATCCTTCTCTCCCTTGACTGACCCCAGTGTCTGCCTCTCTCTGCCCAGGTGTTGTAGCCTGTGGTGCTGGCTCCCCGGACCCCCTGGTCGGTCAGTCAGACTGACAGACTCCTCTCTCCGTATCCCTCCATCCCTCCATTTCTCCATCACGTGCTTCTCGGGGACCATCTGGGCTTTATATAAGACCGCACATGACCCCACTCCTGCGTCTCTCCTTCTATTCAGTTGAAATAAACTAACTAAAAAGCAGTCAATTAAACAGATTTAGGGTAGGAACCATTAATTTTGGTGATAGACTTCAGACTTTTGGAATAATATTTCACAGTGATTAACAGGTACTGTCTACATGCAGGTCTTAAATGGCATCACATCATTATTCGAATAACTGTGCATCTTTATACAATTTCTACTTCCTCACTCGGAAAACCAGTAGAGCCAATCAAAGCTTTGTAGGTGAAATTAGAATCAGGACGTCATGCTAAAGCCAAAACCATACCATAAGAAAATTTCAACTAAAATGACAACAAACATCAGATACAGCTGAGTTCACTTACAGGCACAGCAACTTTTGTAACAGCAAAGTGGTCTTCAAATAAACAAAAAACTTTTTATAATGAGCGCTGCATCCCTGTTGACTGAAAATGACAAAAATTCAGATTCTTAAGAGACCTCAGCCCTCTGTACAAAACAGAATACAACAAACCTAAAAGCAATGTAATACTAATGTTGGAATAATGACATGAAACCATATGACATTTTAGTCTCATTATCAAAACACTGCCTCGTGAGGTTTCAGTTGCAGTCTTATTGTTTTTGAAGATCAAAGATGCAGTTTTACATGCAGAATATTCTCTCTTAGTGCTGTGGTATAGAGATCAGCCTGTCAAACACAGACACACTGATCATGCACAAGCATGCTTTGCAACAAAGAACTGCTTCATCTTATCCAAAGACCCAGGTTTACTAAAATACCAGAAATCTCCTATGGCATTTCATAGCAATAGTCAAACAATGCACATGACCTGCAGGATTTTTTTGTCCAAAGTTGCAAAAGATTAATTATTTAGTGACACACTGAACCTATTATGCATATGTGATAATGTTATTCAATGTCAGCGCGTTCAAATGGGCAGTTTGTGTCTGCACAATTTGATAGGTTGCATCACTTAACATTTAGCTGACAATGACAATGTGACAGGCAGTATGATAAGCTGACTGCTCTGCACCAGCACCAAATAAACAAAATAAAAGATGGCTGATAGGGCAGGTTGTGTTTACTTGTTCACATGTTTTCACATACCCAAATGAAATATTGCTTAATTTTTGGTTTGTTTCTGATTATCTGTTGTCTCTACATATCCAAAGCCTGCTGCTACTGTATATTCAGCACAAAAAGCAATTAACTACTCTGTAATTACAATCTCACAGGAGTCCAACAGTCTGTCAAACAGACAAAATACGAGTCACTAACTCTTCTCTCTGCTGGGCTGATCTTGAAAAGAGTGCCAGCTCAGTGCTAAAATGCGAATGCAAAGAGAACCGCTGATCTGTGTAGTGCAGGCTCAGACTGGAGGTGACATAAGGTGGGATCAGTGTGATTTACCCAAGAAATGTGCCACTATACAAAGACCTGCAGGTGTAATGCAAAGGGAATGAATGCTGTAATATTTGTAGGATGGCAGGTTGAATGTGTAACCCTTCAAAAACTGCTGTTGAGTGTCTTTTGAGCTACACTCTTGAACTCTAACTGCTCTGACAGAGTTGTTCATGTATAAACACATGAAAAATATCAAATGTATACAACAGACTGTAGCATTGTAACATCTAATGTAGCAAACTCAAAGCAAACTGTAGGGATGTACCAAAATCAACATCCATCTCAAGTATCACAACCTCATAATTTTGTAAACCTGCCATAAATGCGATATTAAATAAATGTAATATCACTTATTGGTTTTGTTCTCACAGCAGCAGTAATTCAGTTTCATCCCAGCTGCACTTTTCCCCTCCTGTGTTTCCTCTTCGAGCTGCTGCCGATTCATCTTCCCTCCGCTCACAGCCCAAAGAGACACTTCAGCTCTGTACACACACATCCAGCACTATAGGACATACACACTATTTCACACATGCATTTATACACACACACACACCGGGCCATTTTGACAGACAGCAGCACAAACCTTTCAAACCAACGTCTTCTGACAGCTGCAGCCATGTCTGTAAGAGATACTGTCCATTGGAGTATAGCAAGAACAACAAAATTCCTCTCAGCTTATAGAACACACACACACACACACACACACACACACACACACACACACACTTGCACACTTAATGTAGTTTAGTTTTCCTTCCTTTTCTTACAAAAACACACACAAAAGTGACTTAAACAGTGTGAAAAAGGAGCATGCACATTCACAAAATGAATGTACTACATACTTCTGCTTCTCTTATTTTGAAAGTTTCCCTGTATTATTTCTATCTCTCTCACACACTTCATTAGTCACAACTCCTCATACAATTGCAACAAGAAAGCAGCCAGTCGAGTGCCGAGCTCTGCGAAGGCCTGATAATCTCCCCTACAGAATGTGATTTGTTAATATCGTGCAACTGCTTACTGTGCATGTCATTTTCTGTCTGAAAGAATTTTATTTAAAGACACCTCCTGTGGAGCGATGGCATTTTACTGACAGCTCACTGCTCTAGTCCTCTCTAGGGGAAGCTGCTGTCTCTCTGCGCATATATGCAAGATCCCCCTCAATCAACATTTGAGTTGCTTGTTTAATCAAATGCTTGTAACCTGACATTTTATATGGACATCCAATTTCGGTGTGATACACATGTGAAAAAATAAATGTTACTGAAGGACTGAAGAATGATTGGTGGTGGTTGTCTTAGAAAGGGTTTCACTAGAAAAGCTGGATTTTATAGTGTGATTTATACATTTCCACATAGTATTATCTGCTATATGGTCTATAAAATGCCAGAAAAGGGTGAAAAATGCCAAACATTGATTCCCAAAGCCCAATATGACGCCTTTAAATGTCTTGTTTAACCCAAAGATATTCAGTTAATTGTCACTGAGGAGAAAAGAAACCACAAAATGTTGACATTAAAGAAGCTCGAATAAGACAATTTTGATGTTTTTCTTTTTAAAAATTACTCAAACGGATTCATCAAAGATTTATTTAAGAGTTGACAAGTGTTACAGTAATAAAGTCTGTGACACCAGAGCTCTATCTGATACTGTTCTCAAAGTGCAACACACAGACGAAGGTTTCTGCAGTCCATGCAAAGCTAAATACAGATCCTGCTGATGTAGTTGAGTTTATTTACTGTAAAATGTATTTTGTATATAGCTGCCAACTCAGGAGAAAGTCTGTATGTGTTCATGTACAAACAAACATATAGCATATATGGTACATTTCAAATATTGGCCGGCCTATGTTTTTGCAAGTAGGAACACCCCTGAAGCGTTTGTCAGAATCATATTTATTACCAAGTAGTTTTTACATTACAAGGAATTTTTGTTGGTCTGTAAAAACTACTTGGTAATAAATATGATTCTTACAAACGGTTCAGGCATGTTCCTACTTGTGTACCTAATACTTAAAGGTGCAGGCGCTGGTATCGGAATAAAATGAAAACAACCCTCAGTCTAAGAACTGGAATTAAATTTTCCCCTGATTTTCCCGTGCATGTCTCCTGTGTTCCTATTTGCAGATGTTTTGATCAGCCTCTGTGGTCGTGCAGCTGTGCCCTGCAGATCGTGTTATCTGAACTGAGGACATTCTCTCAGCACTGTTCTGTAACAAATACGCTGTTGTTCATCCACAAACTCCTCTCATTGTGTTTGAAAATGGTAAACAGAGACAAACACTATGTTATGTTGGTAGAAACTGACAGGACATTCACATCAGTGCATTGACCCATCCTTTTATTCACATTATTAGACTTTCTAATGAGGCCGTTATTGAGGGCAATTACCACACATCTGCATGACCAATTATGTTAGCATAAGTCATTTTAGATGTGCAGACAAAACTACAGGATTAGGCAAAGATGCAGAAGCTTGGTTTTTGTGCAGAGTAAAATAATGCCTTACAGCAAACTTATTCCAAGTGTTTATGTTGGATTTACCTGATGTAGCCGTTTAGGGTTATGTTAGTTGGCTGCAGTGGCATAACTTAAATCATACCAATGCACATTATATAATATCATTCTATATGCAGCATTTTGTGAGAACTATGTATCAGCGTGAGAGTAAGACCACACCAAATCATAAACATTCATAATTTTGGAACAAGCATGTGTACCGTCAAACAAACTATTATGTAACGTGCTACCTCGTGACACTCATCTGTTACTGTTAAAACACACATCAGTGAGCTGTGGTTAGACGAGGCAGAACTTCAGATATTTTGAATTCTGGATTAAAAAAAAAAAAAAGATAAAGACATATTATTTGGCATTATGAACCAGCAAACTGATATGTGATGTTAAACAGGGATGGAGGAGGAAGGAGAAAGAAGAAAGGTGATCCAGGAAATGTCTGATTGGTATAGATTGGAGACAACTGTCCAAACTTTGGAAGGGGGCATGTCAAATCAGGGTTTATAAAGACTGCATATAAAAGAAGTGGCCACTGCAATGTCACCCACTACAATTTTTAAAGCTTCGAGTTTGTAATTTTGGTTATCATCTCCTTGATTGTGGCAGTACTTGATTGTGGCAGTACTTGGATGGGAGGGGGGATAGGAGTGAGAGCCCAGTGACATTACGTAAGCCTATAGGGGAGCTTGTCAATCATTACACAGCATCACCCTAAAGCATACCCTGCTTTATTGTCTATTTTGCTCTAAAAGGGACCATAACTAAAATAAATAAATAAATAAAAATCATGCTGTATTGAAGAAGACTTGAAATTAGTGATCAAGACCAAAAACTTATTAGTAAAATGTTAACTGAGGTAATAAATTAAGCAGAAGTACAGTCATTTTCTCATAGACTTCTGTACAATCAGACTTCTTTTTTGAGTTGCCCCCTGCTGGCCATTTTAAAGAAAGCAGGTTTATGGCACAAATTTAAGCCACTGTGGACAATGTAGCTTTTTGGTGGGACTGTGGTCTTTTTAAAATTGTATATTGAGATTATATCTAGAATGTTCATGAAACTAAGTTTATGTTGACCACCAGAATGAAGCTGGAACAAAATATTGATCCGTCTCAGTCATTTTTAAAGTGCTACTCCACATCTCTGTAATTAAGAGGTGTCCCTCATTGACTCTGTGAGTTAATTAAACTAGACTGCTAAAATAAATGTATTGTTTTAGAGCTCTGAGAGATGACAGCTTCTGCTTAAAAGAGCAAAATACACATTATCTGATGTTGATTCAGCTGTGGATGAGAGATATGGTGACAGTATTTTCTACCTCACTGAATGTTTGACGAATCAGCCAACTGTGTGTGTCACATTAACACTAGTAGCTCTCCTATTGTATTTTAGGTGCTACACAGGGTTCCGATGAGGACGAAAAGGACCTCAGTTGTTTGATGTCTGTATTTCTCTTACATCAGAAAAAGGCTTGACTGTCTCTTGAAATTAACAATAAAGGTAAAATGAAAGGAAGTACTGTCTCAAACACGTCAGCACGTCAGTCACAGAGAAAACCAAAGAAACTGTCCGCATTGGGAAATTAAAAGTGTCCAGTATTTTTATGTCCATGTCTTTTCATGAGAGATTAAAGTGTATTTAACAGAGCAAAGGATTAGAGAATAACTCTTGACTTCAAGACATAATGGAAGACTTATAGACATATTCTGTGTCTCTCTCTGGCAAAAACTCTTTTTATTAACAGATGTATGAAACAACTTTTTTCAAAAGTCCAAACTGAGGTGGACACTTTACAATTTAAAAATTTAACATTATTCTTTGCTTGAATACGGCCCATTCAGTGCCCTCTGAAGGCATAAGCAGACAGCGATTCATGTCAGTGCAATGTCTTCATTTACATTTCACCATCTTTTATATTTAAAACACACTTTTGCAAATATACAGTTAGCATGAAACTGTGTTAAATCACTCTTTTGCATGAGCTTCTGATACTGTGATGTAAAATAAACCAATTAGCTTTTTAAAAAAAACACCCGCTCCAAGGTGATCGTTCCTCTTGGAGGAGCAAAACAACATGTTGTCATTTTGCAGACTTTTCCTCCAGCCAATAGTCAGGCCCCAAGTTATTCAAAGCGGCACACGTAATCTCCCTTTGCTCCACCTATGCAGAGTTTAGTAAACATGTCTGTCTGCAGTGACTGAATCCACTCGGCTATTATGGGACAAAAAGCCCACCGGATCCCCCCAAAAACAGGCCGCTCAAAGCTCTCTTTATGAGTGGGCTGTGAGGTGAGAGTAATAGGCCTAAAGACAGTGTAGACCGTGGCTTCTCAACCTGCTACCACTGGGGCCACATACCAAAGGATCCCATTGGGCAGGGGCTGAATAAATCCCCCTCCACGGCTGATTAATTGAAACCAATGGATGGGGTGTCAGAAGGAGGAGAGAGGAGGAGGACGATGAGAGAAAGTCGAGCGCTGTCAGATGAGGGGAGGGATAGATGGCCGCCCAGAAGCTAGGGGTCACTTACAGGTTACATCACTCTAAACACTGGGAGTCGCTCGGCAAAGTCAGGCATCTCCAGTTCACACTTGATGATAAAAAGCATCCGAGAGTGGTGATGTATTTATATTCAGTCTAGCTAATCCACATTCTACAGGTGTTAGTAGCCTATATCCTAAAGTTACACACCCACAAGTGAATATTAAACACAGTAAATACAAGGCCAGTATATCAAGGTGTCAAGACAGGTTGGCTGTCTTGACACCTTGGTGAAATATTTTGAAGGCATCCTAAAAAGAGCTTGTCTGAAATTACCTTTCTATGTATGTCTATGGCTCTGCACAGCAACAAATGTAATCTACATCTTAATATTTTTAGCTGTGCAAAATCAAAAAGCTTGTGATATTCTAGTGTAGTGCAGATAATCTGACCCTGATCTGTTCCCAAGTCAACATATCTTTTAATTCTTAAGATATACAGGAAGTGCATTTGTGAAAAATACTGCTCATGTTGCAGCTGTTAGTCTCTGTGTTTAAAATGTTCAAAAGCAAGCACTTTAATTCAATAAAGTTTTATTTATATAGCACTAATTCAAAACACAAGTCGTCTCAGGGCACTTCACATCTTAAGGCTATCTGCATCCACCAAATGCTTTACAGGCCTTAGATAATCTGATAATCATAAGTGGTTCTAAATGCAGGCGATTCTACTCAAAACACAAAAAGGACGGGACACGAATGCTTAATCTGCTTAGGGATAGACTTGATTTGTTAAAGTAAATGTACATCAGCTACACCAAAGACCACAAATAAATTGTCAATTCTCAATGAATTTATGAGTCTCCTAAACACAGTTGTGCACAGTTAATGTGTCAGCCTGCTTAAATCTTTTCAACTTCAGAAGTGTCATAAAAGTTTTGGCTGACAATCCAAGAAGTTTGCCCACTTCACATATGATCCTAACGAGAGTTTATGGGATTTAAAAATTGCTCTCAGTTTTTGCTCTACATCATTCTTCACATACTCCTGTCATTGTTTTATGTGTATAACCAAACGCAACACTATGATTCAGAGATGCAACTTCCCTCAAGTGTGACCCATCATCTCCCCTCCCCATAATGTTTTTTAGCCAACCTTCGAGTGTGGCTGTTTCAAACAAGTGTAAACTCCATTGCGACTGACAGCGTTTTTGTACAAACCCATTTCTTTGAACACTGGTATCTTAGCTTATGTTAAGCATCTGGGTAATGGTTTGAGGTTTGCACCCAAGGCAACAAATAGTCAATACAGCCCTGTTTTGCAGGTAAAACCTTGTACATTCTTGGTGATCCTATGGCAAGTTGCTTCAGCAACAGATGTGAATGCACCACTGAGTTGCACTGATAACACACTGGGATTTAATCCCCAAGCAAGGCTCTGAAGATCACGGATCACAGCCTGTATGCACAGCACCCATGGTGACTATGATTCTCAGCAATAACTCCAACTTTATTGAGTTATTTGATATTTTCATTAACTATGCAAATGAAGAGCAATAAAGAGCAATGATCTCTTAGCTAGGCTGAAGTCCAGTTCAAATTTTCTCTGTTTAGCAGCTTTTACACACAGCTGTTATTGGAGAAGTGAAATCTGATCACAGATAGTCAGTAGTATTTTGAGATCAATTCTGACACAGACTTGAACGGCACTTAATTTTAACTGTTTCCAAGCACAATGTCTATTATAGGATAAGACAGTGTCTGCAGTTGGTCAGTGAATCCAATAAGACAATAAAAGACCATGTCAGTCTCTCTGCAAGACTAAAATAATCTGTTAGCTAAAAAGGTTATTGGTCAGTGGATTGGTAAAGTCGTATTTAGTGAACATACTGGTAGAACATACCAAAGTAGAACCACATAGTCAATCGGAGAGCCAATTTGTATTATAAATGTTGACAACAAGCAGTGTTTAGTCTGTCAAAGTAAAATCATAATACACAATATATAACCGTGTTAAAGACCTGTTTGTCGTTCTTTGTTATATTTTACTAAAAGCTCATTATGACTAAAAGTCTATGACTTTTTATGAATGGCATATTTAAGGGAGCCTTTACACAAGGTACCAGTGGTCCAAGGTTACATTAAACAACTGATAGATGTAGATCATTGGGTATTTCAGTTCCTTACCTTGACATAATTTTCCATGGCGAGGAACTCGATACAAAAGCAGCATCAGCCCTTCAAATAGTCCCAATAGCCTGATGACTGACCAACTTCTCTATCTGTGTGATACTTATAGCACTAAACTTACCAGACTGGAATCCTCAAATGCCTTCCCTGGAGGGAAAAGGAGGGGGGAGCTGGATGTGTGGGCATCTTTGTAAGAAAGTAAGGTGGGGGTCGGACTACGAAGGGCCAAGGAGGGCGGGTGTGGTCAGGTCAGAGGTTAGGGGGTGGGCAGCATATGTCAGAAATCAAATTTTACACTTGTGTGTGAGTGACTGTGTGAGTTTCTACATATAGGACATGTTTCTGTCTTCTACTTATGTATGTGCATACGTGTGTGCAGGTGCTATTATCTAAGAGTTTTATTTCAGGAACAATCGCCTCGCACTATTGTCATCGGATTTTCAGTCCTGTTGTTGTATTTTAGTCACATGCAAGATTCATGTAAATACCATGAAAACATTTCAGTTGCATGCACAGGCCCGATCTGTTTTGACAGTTTCTTGTACTGCCCATTGTAGACGAGTGTGAGATGACGGCACCCTGTCAAGGCATTGCAAAGATAATCTCCAAATCCAATTCAGAAATAGGCTGTTCTCTAATAAAACAATGGTTTTACACAAGCGTGAGGGAGCGGGAGCGATGGGAAGAGGCAGACTGAAATAGAGACGGACAGTGAGAGCGCTCTGAGAGGAAGGAGGAGTGACAGAAAGGGAGAAAGAAAAGAGTTGAAGACGGAGGGGGTGAGGGGCCGTGATGGCTAATGTGTGCAGACAGGCAGGCAGGTCTAGCAGGAGCTGCTGTAGCCATGTGCAGCCGCCC
>OMNN01019415.1:0-16291 GCA_900302755.1 Chromis chromis
CTCTTTCCCCTCAGTAACAATGCTGTTTTTCTTCTCTTTGGTGCTTGCTTAGAGAAGCAGGAGTAATGATGATGTTGTGGTTGTTTTTACTGTTCTGTCGTGAAAAGGCAGACCAAGTATTTCCCAGTTGTGCATCGCTCTCTCTCTCTCTCTCTCTCTCTCTCTCTTACTTTTATTTTCTCCTGCTCTCTGGACGCCCTATGTCATTTCAACTATGTAACAGCCCTTGGCTAATGGCTGTAATTAATGAAATTATGAAGCCTCTATATTTGTTTATTGTTTTACGCCCTCAAGCAGCTGGCTTGCCAAATGGCAGCACTGAATGCCCGCCCCCTTGCCCCAGCCATGTCTTTAGACAAGGAACATCCTTAATTGTTATAAGATGAAATATTAAGCTTTAATTAACTAAAGCTGTTTACTATAAAACTGTGACAGCCACCATAAATTATAAAGGCAAGAGTTTGTGTTTTTTTTTTCTTTTTTCTCTCTTTTTTTTTTTACAAGGCCGTAAAGCGGCCAAAATCCCTTTTCCAGTGTCAGACATTAAACAGGCCGCGCCTTCAGAAATGCAGAGGAGCTGTTTAATGAGCTCGGAAGCTGGCTCGGCGTTTCCTCTCAATAGGCTGTCTGTCTTTGATTTGGGCCCATTATCGCCCACAAACAGGGCCGCCGACACCATCGCTGCCGCTGCTGCCATTTTGTGTGCAGATGTGAACGTCCCTGCTTCACCAGAGGGCCCCCTGACCCTAACCCCCTGCATCTCCACTGGCAGCTTATCCAACCTCCCCCCCTCCACCCACCCTCAACCACCACCCGTGTCGCAGCACGCGCACACACAGAAAATCTGATTCATACCCATTCATTTTCTCATTTTTATGTAAACCCAAAACATCTGCGCCTGCCAAGAGGCCTTTGTGAAAACACTCGCAAAAAGTACCTGCAAATGGTTTGTGTATTTGCGGAATCAGAATAAGTTACTGTCACTTGTAATTAGCCGTTTTCAAAATAGAGAAGCAGCATTGGCTTGCGAACAGACACACAAAGTCCCCATTCATACGCAGAGCAACATTCTCTGTTCTCTCTCTCTCTCTCCCTCCTCTCCTTCTCAGCTTACTGACTGGATTCACATGTGTTCAGGGCATGATCGGAAACATTTTTCAGCATAACCGCACAGTTTTTATATGGCAAATTCCAGTTGAAATTATTCTGATACACATACGTTCTGCCACAGAAAAGGTTTCCCCTCATCTGTTCACCATGTTAAGACGGTGTCAGTTTCATTAAGATCGGCCCTAAATTAGCTCCTAACCATTGCAAATGCCTCCTACTCAATTCAGTTTCAACAGGCTTTATAAATTCTCTCCGTGATTTAATGCACAGACCTGCTTTTCTGACTAAATCTCTTTGAAAGTCTGGTTTTCTAACACTGAAAACAAGCTATATGTCTCCCTTCCCGTCTATACTATCGGGGCTTGTTTTAAGAAGAAAAAAAATGTCTCAGCAGTCAAAAGCAATTAGATTCACATTTCTGCAAATTTTCCAGTGAATAGAAACAACTGGTCTGGTTTTAAAATGGTCTGATTCCTAAGCTGGGTCTCCACGCCCAATGTCTGTATGCTCAATTGGAAAATCATGCAGGCTGTCTTCATCTTGGCAGTCTGCTAAAGCGCTCGTATTGTTAGCGATTTAACTGCCTATCTGACCATGCTGTTTAAGTAAACCCATGACCAGTGCAAGCCAGCTGCTTTACCCTGGGGCTTATTATTCTGGATCAAACCCTGCTTATTACCAGCTACAGATGTTCCTCATGTGTTTTGTTTTTGTGATGTAAAAATAATGAGACGTTATTATTAAAGAAAGCTTTTACATGGAGGATTTTGGTTAAGTAGATCATTTTGTGGGCTTTTGTTTCCTAATTCTTCGCTTTCTTGTCCTTTCCAGTTCGACAAATACACCCCCAAACTGGACAATCCATTCATCAGACATTCAAACGTAAGTTTCGTTTGTCACTCTAATTTAAATGTGTTATTTGCATTTTGGCAAATCAAATATTTGACATATTTGAATGTTGCCGTGAGAGCATTTACTGTGGCCGTGGCTTTGTGTGTGCATATGCTTGAGTCCTGTACGTATCTCTGTATGATTTTGTTTTGTGTCTTTTTGTGTCTCCCATCCTCCTCTTCTCTCCCCAGTTCTTCCCCTCCTATCCCCCAACCATGCCAGGCATGCCCCCGCTGCTCCCACACTCAGGACCCTTCAGCTCGCTGCAAGGAGCTTTCCAGCCCAAGGTCAGACCCACATCCCTATCCTCTACCAGCAAACAGACAGGCAGAGAGTTTAGGGAAGCAAGGGCACCAAAGAAACCACACAAGCGTGTACACAATTGAAACAAAAAGTTGAAGGTAGCGCACAAAAAGCATATCAAAAGTAAAAACAATTTCTATTCCCAATGGTATGATATAAAAAGACTACCAAGAGATGTATCAAAAAGGCTGTATGCACTCACTGTAGAAAATAGTTAAGGGAATATTGAACAAACTGCATGAAATACAAAAACCCAATAATTTAGGTGAGAAGCACAATGGTGCAGTTTTTGGTTGGGATTTTTTTTTTAAAAAGCAAATGTTCAGAATCAACATTGAGAAAAGAAATATCCTCGAAGGGTGTATTTGTAGTAGAGATGACAAGTATAAAAGGTGGTCACATACTGCAGTTAACCACCGCAGTACATTAGATATTTACCACAGAAAACTCCTTGTGCTGTCTGTCTTGGGTCAGAAAAGCAGCACATCTCATTAAAGCCATTGTAATACCCTATCAGACTCGACTGGGCCTGAACCAAAGTCAGAGCTGCATGCTGAACCGAGTCATGACAGGCCATGCCGAAGATAAGAGAGCGATGTGTGTCTGTTCAGGAGAGTGGAGGAGAGAAGATGCAGGGGATGTGATTGGGTAGGAGGGTGTGAGTCTGTCTGGCAGATGCTCAGGGGCTGTGACCTGGAGTAAGCCACCAATCAAAGCTGGCCTAAATCCGCTGGCCCTATTCCCAGTGGGCTCTGTCGTGGAGGGGCCCTTTTGTCGAAGGCCCCTCCAGATGGTTCAAGGAACACTCTTATGCATCCAAAGCCCCTGCTAAGTATTCTTGGAAATAAGCTTGGGGATGGGGGTGGAGGGCTTGGGATGTATGTTTGTTTGTGGGGGCTGGCAACCCAGGTCACCCTGCACAATCTTCCAATCCCTGATGTGGGATTGACTAATAAGGCTGATCTAGACGCTTGTGCTCCAAAGACTTAAAGAGAGATGAGAAGATCAGAGATGTGTGACTCTGGCATGGCTGCGTGCCTGCAGCATCACTACAGTTTTATCTGCATCAGTTATATAGTGTCGTTTGATGATTAGTGAGATAAGGTGTGATCGATGCAGGCATCACTAGCTGGAGGATCTTCTAGTGGTTTTAGAACTGATTATGTTTCTATGCTACAGACGTACATCTAGAACAGTGACGTACGGCAGAAGATTTAGTCCCATAACAGAAGTTTGTATGTGAGGACAGAAGTGAAAACTCATTCCTATTCATTCTAGGGCAGTGTTTAAAAACAAATTAAAAAGAAAAATGCAATTAAAAAGCCTCTACAAAGGATGCTCTTGAGGATGCCTCAGGACCCCATCTGAGAATTACTATGAGGACATGTTTTTAGCATACAAGATCTAACAGGGTCAGTTTCTTTCTCACTCTACATAGATGTTATATACATGTTTAAACTGATGTAGATCTGTCTGTTCACCGTGTTTCTCTTTCTCTTTGTCTCTCTCTCTCCATCAGGCATCTAATCCCATCGACGTAGCAGCACGTCCTGGAGCAGTACCTCACACACTCCTACAGAAGGATCCACGGGTGAGCATCAGGCCGCCTGTCTGCTCCGTACTTTGTGGTGAAAGCCACACACATGCTGTACATATGTGTGTCAGATAGAAGGGAATGCATGTCTTTGCACTAATATCTTTCCACGAAAAGGAATTTCTGCTCATTAATCTCTACGGACACGTGTATCCAAAGTGCCTGAAAAAAAAAAAGGACATGCATTTTTACATTCTGACTATCTATCTCTGTCTCTGATGATAATGATTATCTGTTTGTCCACGCAGATAACAGATCCATTCAGGACATCTGTTAGGGTAAGTGCACACCTCATCCGTTTTTCGTTAAATGCTTCATCTCTCTGGCCAGGCCACAAAGTCTAAAACTGCAAATTCTTCACCATCAAGCAAATGCAGGGTTTTGGCTGCATTAACAGTTAGCTTTGAGGTCTGTATTGGGTTAAAGTCAGGGTTAGATTTTCTTAATCCGTTGCCTGGTTGAAAATTCTGACGAGTTCCCACTTTGTAGTTTGGCCAGAAAAATCTCAATGCCAAATTCCATTTTTAGCTCCCCATATCAAAGCCAGCAGGCTAACCTCAGTTTCTCTCTAAATTTTTAGAAACCTGGCAAGTGGTGCGCAGTGCATGTCCAGATCGCATGGCAGATCTACCACCACCAGCAGAAAATGAAGGTGCGTGAGATGGATAATGACGTCTTGCAGGGATCTTGCTGTCATGTAAAATCAGATTATGGTTGGTTATGGAATAATGACACAAATAGCTCACTTACTGGATACACGGTAGGGCCGATCATGTCATAGTTGGATCTTTACCTGTAGAATAATTGCGTTACTGGATTCAATAAGACCTTCTGTATAGGAAAAAAGCAGATAATAACAACAGAGGGCCCTTAAGGAAACCAACTCCAGCAAAAATGTTGTCTCCTCTTTTTAAGTCTTCTATCTTTGAGAGTATATTTGTTAAAGTAACACACTCTCAAACATCAAGTAAGAAGGTTGTACTTTGTAAGCATAGGTAAAGGTTATATGCATGACTGTCTCCATCTCCACAAGAGAAGAGGCAGATCATAAACCACATTTATAGCATGTTCTTACCAAAATGCAACATGTGAAAACAGACTCAAAAATGCTTGTGTGGAAATACTCCTCTCACTGACAGAGGATGACGTGGCCTTGCCATGGAGATCCTCTGCTAATGCTACTAGCCCTGTGCTGTCAGTTCTTCTTGGGCCCTGAACCCCCGTTACCAAGGATTTAGCATCCCTAATCAGCTTACATATATTTGTTATAACACAGCTGGGCAGAATTGGATACACGGAGCCATTGTTGATTCTCTGTCCTTCTCTGATCTCTCACCCAGTGTAGCTGAGGATAAATCCCCCTCACTCTGCTGTTGGAAATGTTGCCGACCGACCTTATTTTCTTTGTCTCTGCCTCTCTCGACTATAGCAAATGCAGGTGGACCCTCACAAACTAGACATGAATGGGAAGCTGGACCTGTTCAGTCGACCCCCAGCCCCAGGAGTCTTCCCGGGGTTCCCATACCCTCATGACCTGGCACGACCCCTCTTCTCCTCCACAGGTCAGTCTGGTCTCCCGGTATCCAGCGCATGTATGCACCTTCCACACAAAGCGAAACCATTTAAAACACTCAAATTATCCCATTCTCAAAGCCTTTCAACGCCGTTTTTAAACTTTATGCAAATCAGCATGTATAACCGTATGTCAAAAAAACACTGTAATGAAATGGCACCGGGTTTTTTTTTCCCCCCTCTCATGTAATGTTCACTTAATTATAGTGCTTTCGTAGCAAATGTTTTGCCAGTAAAGGGAGTCAGATATGTCTATGAATATGCATGACTCTCAGTTAGGTAATTGACTGATTTGCCCTGCGTTGGAGGGCAACAGAGAGGAGAACGGCCTTTGACTGGTAATTATGCAGTGGTGTGTCGGAGGCACTCCTGTAATTGGTTCTTTCATTAACAATTCATGGAATATGGGTGATGGTAGCAGTGTTTTGTGAAAGAGGCGAGCTTGTTGCACATTCGAGAGCTGACCTCACGAAACCGCTATAGGTTCGTGCACAAACAGCTGCAATAAAAGCAAAAATATCAGTGGCATTACTCCGCCATCCCTTATCCTATCCAGCCAACACGTATTTGTTAATATTTACATTTACATCTTAGGTCCTGCTAATTACAGGGGTCAGAATTGTTTTTAATGGAGATTTATTTTTTTGTCTTTGCATGGTTTCTTGAAGAATTTGTTGCTGTCTGATTGGATAATAATAACACCATTTCTTCGTCTCTGCTCTGATAGGCTCCGGACACCCAGCGCCCTCTCCGTACGGCCACGCCCCCCACCCCAGCGGCTTCCTGCCTCCTAGCCATTTGGCAGGTAAGTGTAAGTAATCCCTATGTTTACCATTTTTTTATACATTTATCTCCTCTTTCTGCCCATTTATCTATCTCTCACTCACTCTCTCTCTCTCTTTTGCACTCATGTTTCAAACACATTTCAAGTCACCAGGGTGTAATTTGAGTCATAGATAGTTCTACTTTTTGATCTCGGGTTCACTTCAAGGTTAATGTAGAATCCAGTTGGCCACAGCCAGCTGCAGCACTTTCTTGAGCAAACTTGTAGTTTACGGTAATAGAGTGTGTAGCCATCCTATAATCAGCCAGCGTGATTCATAACTCAGTTTTAAATAACTCTGTCTGGGGTTATTAAAAAGGACGTAGCTTCCAACCTCCAGACCTATTTGTCAACCCTCATTTGTTTGGGCAAACTAAAGGCACTGCAGCAGCATATATGACACTATTTTCTCTCAGCTTGCAAAGGGGAATAATGGAGGGTACTTCATGGTGTTAGACTGATTTGTGCATTTAATTGTTTGCTTTTTATTTTTCATTTATTTTTCCACTATTCTCTCAGAAACACTGTTTTGAGTGGCAAGTTGATTTCATGGAATAAATCCTTGAACCAATCCATTTAGTGCTTATGAATACATGGTAGGAGGGAGATTTAGTCAACAAAATGTTCCCATCCAGTGAATTCATGCGTGAGGCAGAGGAGATTTCTCAATTGTTGTCTTTTCTGATATATTAAGAAGCCCCACAACTACAAATCCTTGAACCCTAATCTGTTATTAACTTCCCGATGAATTATCCCTGATTTAAAATAGGACTGCAAATTATCATTTGACGAATGTTGTTCATTGACTTTGTGTTATTCCTGTAAATTTGGAGGCTGTGACAGCGGAGTCCATCAGGCACTGATTCTCCAGTTAAATCACTGTGCTGTCTAGGCTAATTTTTACAGCTCCTAATTCCCCTGTCCTACCACAGTCCATTTTCAGCTCAGCTCCGGGAACTCAAAACTAATTTCCCCAATCAAACAGTGTTGTTCCGCTAGCCCCAGCAGGGTCAGAGGCACTCCACTCCAGTTAGTGGCAGTGAATCCGGCATCGAGGCGACCTGGCTACTGCAGGCTTACCAGGCAGAGAGCTAGGGTGGCAGCGCTAAAAAAAAAACCACAGCTCGCTTGTAAGAGAAAAGCCGAGTGGAACGGGTTGGTGTTGGGGGTGAGCACCGCTAGCCAGCCCCCCCTTTTGCTAATCCCTGTTTGGCATTTTGCAGATCCTTTCAGTCGCTCCAGTTCCTTTGGCGGCCTCGGCAACCTTTCAAGCAGTGCCTTCGGAGGATTAGGCAACCCCTCGCTTGGTAAGCGCTGGCCCCCTCTCCTCCTCCACCGCTCCCCCCTTCAATCTGGCCCCTGTGGCCAGTAACAGAACAGAGCAGGACAGCGTTAGACCACAGGGAGAGCCAGGAGGGGAGGAAAAAAAATCAAGACACTTAGCTCTAGTTTCTGTGTCAAAACAGCCTTAGCCCAGGGAGGCCCAACAAGGCAGTACAACACACCACAGCAAACCTCCTCCCTGCCTCCACTTCATCTACCAACCATGTCCCCAGCAGCCTGGCTTTAATCTGGCTGTGCCGCTGCCAACAGGCACTCTCAGGTCTGCTGTTTGGTGGCAATTCATCTATTAATTATTTGACAAGCCCCTTCTGCACCACCATGGAGGCCTTTCTCTTTTCCCTCTGCATCCTCCTCTCTATGCCTTTCTCTCTTTCTCTTCATCCCTCCTATTTTTGTGTGCCAAATCGGTCACCCTGTTGTGAAAATGGATGTGATTGGAATAGACATGCCGTGGAATGCTAAGGTCTCCCTTGGCTTTTCACAGCCCTCAACTCCAGAGGGCAAGTGAGTCTCCCCTGTTCATCCGGTGCAGAAAAAGGGAGGGGGGGGGGAGAGAAGCCCTTTAGTCTAAAAGCAAATGAGTAGAGTTTTTTTTTTTTCTCTGGTGGGGGGAGCCATTAACCTCTAACTCTTTCAAACAGCTTCAGTGAGAGAACCTCCAGAGACAAAGACAAAAGCAGCTTTTGTTGTTGAGTCTTTCTCATCTTATGTGTCCTCAAGAAGGTTTTGTGCCCAATTAACTTACAGTGGGTCCCACGCCTGTCTCCTTCTTTCCTTCAGGGTCCAACAGTGTGTTTGGCAGCAAGGAGGGGCCAGGAGGACTGCCCACATTTGGCAGCCCCCACCACGACACCTGGAACAGACTTCGGCGCACCCCGCCGTCTTTCCCCACCCCGCCACAGTGGCCCAAAACCGCAGACGCTGAGAGAAGCAGCTCAGCCAACAGCCATGAGAGAGAGCGGGAGAGGGAACGGGAAAGAGAGAGGGAACGGGAGAGGGAAAGAGAGAAAAGAGACTCGTCCATCGGCAAAGAGGAGAAGGATAAAGACAGGTGAGTTGAGGCAAAAGGATCGATGTTTTTTTATCCACTTTCTGAGTATTATTTAGAATAATAGCTTTCATTGTTTCCCATGTCACCCAAAAGGATATAAATTGTGCATATTTGCATACACATTAAAAAGCTGTCCACATAACTACTCAAATATTTGATAACAACTCTAAAAATATGTCCAAAATAATGATCCCTTTTCCAGCTTACATTAGCATATATACAAGATGATCAACTTACATTCGGGCTAAACAAAAACACTTGAGTCACCCAAATCACAGAAAAGGGAAAAAAATGTGACATTTCTCCAGTTAGTCATTAGCAGTATCCATGGAAACTGAAATAAATTTAATTCATGTATCCAACAAGGAAACAGACACAAATCAAACAGGCAACAAGCAGCTTTGAGAGAAGCTATTTGTCAAGAATTAATTGGATGAATCTCTGTGGATGGTATTCTAGCAGAGCGTAGGGGTTACTGTCAAATTTAAAAGCAGTAAACATCAGAAGAAGACAAGAGCTTGGTAACTTGTATTTTTTTAAGAGATTTATAATGGAAACTTAATCAATGTAAATCATAACCAAACACAGTCTACTGAGGGACTAACTAAGCTGTTATATTGTGTCATTACAGGGACTCTGTGGATCGCAACCGTCACTCCAACCGTTCATCTCCAGCCTCAGCACCGGTCAGCTACCAGATCAGCAGCCTGATTCGCTCAAACAGCCAGAACTCCAGCGATTCAGGTCGGCATCACAGCGGCAGCGTGGACCGGGTCCGTGAGGCGGAGAAGGAGCTGCTGGAGCGCCACAGAGAGTCTTCCACGCTCGCTGATGTGAAGGTGAAGGAGAGTCGCTCACCAGGCAAGGAGATGCTAGAGAGGAGATCCTCAGAAGACTCCATCAAACCGGCTCAGCGTTCTCCTTCACCGTACTCCAAGGCCGTGATCAGTGAGCAGGGCATGAAGATGGCAGGTGGGCCTCCGTCTACACTGAAGGACAGCGAGAGGAAAGAGCCCCCGCCGGCAGACCTCCTCCACAAGGTGAAAAATGACATGAAGATAAAGGAGGAGAGGAAAGAGGAGCAGGAGGTCATGGTGGTGAGTTCGGAACCAGCCCCCCAACCACCGGTCCAATCGCTTCCTGTCCCGGTCAGCCAACCAGGAAACCCGCACCACCATCACCCACCATTGTCCCAGCAGCACCCTCTTCAATCGCCCCGTGGTAATGACATCCCAGGACCAGGCTTGCATGGTGTCCCCATGGCACACTCCCTGCCACTTTCCATGAGTGCCATGCCCCAGATGGGCAGCCTCAATGTGCTAGACCGGGCTCGTATGGCTCCCTTCATGGGAGTGAGCCCACTGGCAGGCAGAGAGCGCCTGCCCCACACAGCCTTCCCTTGGGACCCTCTTAGAGAGGCCTACCGCAGCCTGGACCTGCAGCGGCGTATGGACTTCCAGCTCAGGGCCGAGCAAGGACATCGCTTCCCCAGCGTGTACGATCAGGAGCGGGCCTACCGCGAGAGGGAGGCTCACGACTACTCCCACCACGAGCACCTGTTGGAGGTGCGCAGGGAGCATGAGAGGATGCGACAGCAGGCAGAGGAGCGAGAGCGCCTCCACCTGAGGGAGGAGCTGGACAGAGCGCGACTCCATCAGCTGCACCAGTCCCCTATGGAGGGCCATCTACCCCACATGCCCCCCTTTATGCCCCACCTAGGTGGCATGCCCTACCCTAGACTCAGCCCCTCCACAGGCCACAACGGCCCTCTGAACAGAACACCCCCTACTGCAGCACTGAGTGCGCCCCCTCCCCTTGTGCCAGCCGGCAGTGCCAGGCCAGCCTCGCCCCGGAGGACTACCCCCCTCACCACCACCCAGGACCCTCGGGACTACTCCCCATCTCGCAACCCCAAAGAGGTAGAGGCTCGGTAGCTTCTTGGAAACGTGCACAAAGTCTTACTGGGCACACTCACAGGCCCCCCACCCCCTAATTTGAAATGTTGTGAACAAAATGCACTGCTCTTCACCAGAGAGGAGCAAAACTCCCTAAGGGAAAGGGTATGATTGTACAAAGTAAAGGTGTGTAAGGCTGATTAAGCACATGCCATGACTTTATTTTTAGTGGACTGGAGGTTGGATAATGTCGGTAAAGAGAACACAAATATGTGTATGTTTATTTCCGACTTAAATATTTGATAATTATTAATATATTAATCCAATACCTTTTTTCAGCTTTGTGCGAAAAGAGAGGTCCTGAAACGAGTTTGTACATTTCCTATCCTTGTTCCATGTATAGATATCATTTCTATGAATTTTATGTATTTTGTGCATTAGTCACGCCTTTTACAATATTTATCCCAGTTGATTGTGAGACATATCCCTTATGACCCACTGTAAAGACTGGATTTTGGTTTCAACCTTCAGTAATTTAACCTCATGGTACCAGGATATCCTCAACAATGACAATGTACAATGCTACATTACCGATTTGTTTTGTTTATTTGTTTTGCCTTTGAGATATGCAGATAAATATATATTATGAGGTCTTTGTTCAGTCTCTGTAAAGAATACTAATGTAAATAACTTGTTGATATTCCTTCGCTGCAAGATTACCATGTAAATTTATTAGGCTTTTTAACCATTTCTAGAAAAACAAAATTAAATGAAACATGGGGAATCGCTTGCCTGTTGAATATCGTGCTAACAGACAAGCCTGGCCAACGGATGGGAAGTATGAAGGGAGGGTGTTGTAAGGAGGCCTAGATGGATCATCTGCAATCTATGCAAAGCAGCACACAGCACCCTGATGAAGAAATCACCTGGAGGGAGCAGACGATACTGGTGATACTGAGAGAAACTTGGATTAACACGTGTTTATATTTACCAATGAAATAATGATGGAATTATTAAAAGACTTCCAAGTCGCAAACTGGACCAGCCCCAGACAGAAAAGAAGGACACTATTTAGTGGACGGCAAACGGACTTTCTCTGTCAACCTTGTGGTGTTGTGCAGTTGTTTTTCTTAGACTCTTGTATACAAAACAAGTAGAGTTTTAGGCGTGCAAAAAAATGAAAATGAACATTCATGGTTTAAAATGTACGGAATAAAGTTTGGACCTAATGTCAAACATTTCCTGCTTATCTTTCATCCTGTTATTCATTGTCAGCGCAGAATGCAAGCAGCGAACTTGTCTGTGAGCCAAACCTACTGAGTGGTATGTTTATGTGAGGTTGATAGGTTTTCCAATAACGCTTGTGCCTCCGTTTTCAGCATTTAGAGTATTTGCTCATCTGATACCAAGCTATTACTTTGAAATCATAAAGGCAACTGACTTGGCTGGCAGAGTAGCCTAAGCCATCAGATCATTTGACCATAATCTGTCATACATGGGCTGCAGAGCTCTTCAGAGGGGATCGATGAGATTGGGCCAAGGCAATACAGGGAGGGACTAATAGAACATTGATTTTGTATGAAAGCAGGTTTTGAGTGTTTGTGTTGCAGGTAACCGGTATTGACTGGCAGCCCAGCGGCATATTGACCCGCGGTCTGGACTCATTAAGAGGAGCAATGCCTGGGAGGCAGGCTATCGGATGGTGGAAGAGAGGCTGCTCCCTCTTCTCATACGCCTCCTCTCCTCATGCACAGCACTCATCTGCTTTTCTAATGAGGCCGGAAGGCACTCTGAAGTGGGCCGCCGAGGGAGCCCTGAGGTGCCCCGTCCTGTTATTGACAAGACCTCGGCTGTGCTTGCCGCCTGTCCAGAGACAGCCAATTCATCCTGATAATGCCCCGACTACTCATCTCGCTGCTGTGTGCCGTGAGGCCCACCAATCCCGTCCCATGGTATCAGCCCATAATGACAGCGTGGATCAAACCATGGCCAGGTCATTAGGGGATGTTATTGAAAATCAATGGCGCTCCTGTGTCTCACACACTCCAGCAGGGGTTTTTAAAAGGGCTCCTTGAAAAGACTGTTTGCCAGAATGTGGCTAGCGTATTGGGAAGACTTAAATCACTATCACTTTCAATTTAGGCTCCTGGTAATTGAAGCATATATTCCTCCTACGGGTAGCATCTGTCAGTGGCCAGCTTCACTTTACCTCTGTGTGCTTTTAGTCCCAATAATCTAGTCAACAACAGGTACTTAACCCCTGTACTTGTTACCGCATAGAGATTTTTCCTGTAACTATTATTTACCAAGCCAGCTTTGGCAGAAGAAAAACACACACCTTAAATTTCCCCCCGACTCAATCACTCTGTCCTGTGCTCTTTCCATTTTACGCCTGAGTGTGGAACGGCCCTCCGGAGATGAAAAGCTCCATCAATTTCACTCATCGTCTGGCAAGGTCAATTTATTTCAGCACACAGTCCATCATCAGATGGGAATCAATTGACACATTGCCTAGCATATCCAACCCAAGGTGGATTATTACAGCGTCTGCAATTGTCAGCTCTTTTCCAGAGCTATTCTTCATGCATCCAGGCTTTTGTTTGTTTGTTTGTTTTTAGCAGGGATTGTTTCTGATTTTCTATATTTACTTGCTCATAATTTCCTATTTGATGGAACATTGTTACTATGACAGGACTTCATGTAGCAGCTTGTCACCAAAAAGCGACTGTGGTGTTTTTTTTACACATTTCTCCGCTATAATCCCAATTAATAGGATACGGTGGTATCTGAGGTAAGACATTGTTTTATTGTTCCACTAATCCCCTTCATTTATCTGTGAGAAACCTCAATGCTGAGGGTTTGGGATTGAATTTTCATGGTCTCAAATACCTCCAAAAAGCGCTTGGCACAGAGCTCACCCCAGATTCAGCGAACAGTGGAACAGGCCTAAGGGGCTTTTATAGAGCACAATGGCAGCTAATAACACAGTGCCAAGCTAATAAGATGGGCAACAAATGAATGGTTCGGTCCAAGCTCCTTTTCTCTCTTGCTCACTCTTCCCCCGCTGATAAAACATGTATGAAAGCGTTTTTGAGCCGCTATGTAGTGGCTCCCTAGACTTTTTTCCCCAGCGAGAGCTAATGCATTAGTTCCCATTTGAAGGCTGTTTTGAAATGGAGATTGGTAATGAGACGGGAGGCCCCCGCCATGATCACATTTGGATTGCCGGGGCCTCCGCTGGGCCTGGTAATTTGGGAGACCGTGGCTCTGCTCGGAGTTCAAGCCCATCTCTCTGCGGGGGTTAGCAAACCCTGACGAGAGCCATTCTGAACCACTAAACTATATCTGAACTGTGAATTTAGGGAGCGAGCACCAAGTCAAGGGCTTTGGCAGTGGATCCCTGTCACAGCGCTCTTTGTAGACTGCATGTTGTTTTGACCACCTAAAAAGGCTAGCAGCATACATCCTTCCATGCTGCCATCTTTTTTTAGCCCTCAATGTCAACAGAGCGGCAGCTGACAGAAACCAGGCCAGTCAGTGGTTAAGGAGCTGACTTGGAAACAGCCAAATGGTGTGAATTCCAAACCCTGGTGACAAAGTGCTGTCTAATGTCTTTGCACCTCTGGACCTATGACAAATATTCCGGCTGTCTCACACCAACACCACGATTGCTGTGCAAGGAGACCAGCCAACGCAGCCTAGCAGAAGGAGTACACTGTAAATCCCTCACAGAGGAACCTCAGAGAGCAGCATGTGAGACAGGGAGGAGTAAAAGAGAATTAAGGGAAATGGAAAAGGAGGAGGTCCAGAACAGCCACCAGCCAAAATAAGTTTTCCACTTTGATTCAATTTTGAGGATTTTTCCAGCCTTTAGTGGAACCTCACAATCTCCCACACTGGCCATATTATGTACACAAGCCATAAAAAATGAATAACATTTATGCAGCTGGGTGCATCTGGCAGTGATAGTCCTCTCATTCAGGGACCCACAGGATGGCACGGTGCCGCCACACCACCCTCTCTGTTCTATGTATGGACACCAGACAAGAGAAGACTTAGGGGAGGGGTGGGCGGTGTAAAGGGAGGCTCTCAAATGCTTTCGAATGAGTTTTTTTTTTTTTTTGTAAAGAGAGATTTCAAGGCAAATGGAGGCCATACGTGGCGCGTCCAATTTGGCACAGCCAACGCACATGATTAGCCGTAGAGACGTTAATCAAAAGTGGCTCAGCATTTGAAGGGGCGGTGAGAGGCACTGCCAGCTGGTGACAACATGGCTTGTGTGCACGGGCCAAGAGTGAAGTTTATTTGAATATGGATCTTGCCGTGACCGTATTTCTCCAGAGCTCAGTTAGCAGAGCGTTCCCTGGCTCATCACTGGGATCGCCTCAGAGCCGTTGGCACCCAGAAAGGCGGAAGTTTTTCCAAGCCGCAGAATGAGAATTACGATTTAGTCCATCCCCTCTGGTGGTGTGGGCATACTCATAAGCATTTATTCAGTTTGACGCTGGCAGAGATGCAGCACCTAGTTCTTGGCGTCCATGTGTGAGGATTTCCTTTCCAATATGAAATTATGAAATTGACAAAAAAAAAGGTTGTTTTTACATCCCATGAATTAATAACACATTTAAAAATAAAACATCCTATCTTTCCGCATAAAACCATACAAGCCGTCTACTGAAAACATGGAGCTTAAATATTCAACTGTCGGTGCTCTTTTAGAGCCAAGCCTCAGGACCACCAGCACCTTATACCAACAACAACACAGCATCTGTATACAGCTTTCATGAGTAATGGGATGATATTTGTTTAGTTTGATTGGATAAATTACCAGCCTAAGCATGTTTTTAGCTGTTCAATAGGCTTTTGGTAGGGTTTGTTAGAGGTGGTATACAGTTACTTTTAGCATTAGGACAAAATGTTCTGTATCCTACTTGTTTGTGTGTATGTTACAGCAAAGATACTGAAGCTTGATATTATGAGATTATGAAAATACGCATTGCTCGCAGCGAGATTATGTTTCACCAAAACAAGCATGATCAAAAACAAGCACAGCCCTGGAACAAAAGAAGCTATCAGAGTACAGTCCCTGCAGCGAGAGCAGGAAAAATCTGGCTGAGTAAAATGAATGAACAATAGCCACAAATCACAAGTATAGCTATCTCAAATTTTAGCAACCTAAAATCTGGCTTATGGCAAAAGATTCCGGGGCTAATCTTCAGGTTTCATGGTTGATGTTAACATGTCTTTTAATTGCAATTTTGGGGGGGCCTGAAGAAGTCTTCTGAAAATACTGGCTAAGTCAATATTGATGAGTCAGTAAGTTTTGAATTCTGGGTTCTAGGTTTCTAATTTGTGATGTAAAAAAGTGATGAAATTATTCTTATGTGGGCTGCAGTTGCATCAGATAGTGAATCCTATTCCAAATAGACAGACAGCACTGAAGCTCTTACATTAACAAAAGATAAATATAGGCAGAATTTTTACTCACATTATCTCTTAGGGTCCTGAAGGCCACACAGTTTAAAACTCTACAATGATAACAAGAGATAGACAAGCTGGAAACAAAGGGTTTTTTCCTTTCTCCTTCAACTTAATGACAAATTCTTATTTTAGAAAAGTAATTATATCAGATTTTATAATGCCAGCATTCTAGGTCAACTGATAACAAATATGAATAATAAAAGAGACAGGTAACTGGTATTTAGAAT
>OMNN01019416.1:0-13595 GCA_900302755.1 Chromis chromis
GTCAAAAGGTATTGATGAATGCTGCTGGTTTTGGTCTTTTTTTTGAGTTGGCAATAATAGCAATACATACACCGATCAGCCACAACATTATGACCACTGACAGGTGAAGTGAATAACATTGATCATATTGGTACTATGTGGTGTTCTGCTGGAAAACCTTGGATTTTGGCATCCGTGTTGATGAGACTTAGACACCCAAATAAACATTGTCCCAGAACAAGCACACTCCCTCATGCAAATGGCAATCCCAAATGTCACTGGCCTACCCCCTCAGGAAAATGCACCCCACCACATGGTAAAAACATAAAACAATCAGGAACATCTTGATGAACATGACAATTGCCCAAGATGTTGATTTGACCTCCAAACTTCCTAGACCCCATTCTGATCAAGCATCAACAGGATGCAGTAGAACATGTTTGATTGACAGAGGCCCAACTGCACAAGCCAGAGTACCCAAAGGATCCACTGCCAACGTCCTGGTGCCAGACCCCACTGCACAAGCCAGAGTACCCAAAGGATCCACTGCCAACGTCCTGGTGCCAGACCCCACACCCTGAGAGGTCCTCTGGTCAGGTGGTCATAATGTTATGCCTGATCGGTGTATACAGCCAGGAGTGGACTTACTATTGCTATATCACAAACTGTTTAGTCATATCTCTCTGACACAGCCTCCACATGCACAGACTGTTACAAGTTTAACCCCCACTGCACAACCCAGAGAACCCAAAGGATCCACTTTCAATGTCCTGATGCCAGACAGAGCATTTTTGACCACATAAGGGGGACCAACCCAATATTGGGCAGGTGGTCATAATGTTATGCCTGATTGGTATATGTCCAATGTTCCACATATTTTTTAAAAAGAGCATATTGCACCTTGACAATTCTATGGCGTAACCATCTGCCATCTTTGCATTGAATGTAAATCTGACGTCTCTCCAAATGACATATTTGTCCTTGCCATGCTCTTGCTCCTTAGAACCACCAACCTCTACCTGTTCAGCCATACCCTGAAGCTTGACTCTATTTTCTATTATTGCTCCCACAAACAGGACTTTCATTCATTCAAGGGCGCGAGACAATTTTCTGCGTACGTGTGTGTTAAGGGCAATGATTGATTTCTATTTCATCTGGGGCTCAGTTTGTGTCGGCATCGCTTACCGCACCTATGAATCAGGAGGTAATAAGGTGCCTGCAAGCCTGCGGCCTGTCTGGACCTCCCAACCATAGAGCCTGTAGCATATCTCCACTAACAGGGCTCCGTCAGCAGCTGGACACTCCCAGATGCACACACTAACACTACAGAGGCAGAAACTGAGGTCAGTTTTTAATGCAGCGTGCATTTTAAGCACACTTCAGCAGGGTGGGCGGCTTATTAAGACATATTCTCAGTTGCACGAGCACCTGCAGCCGCTTGATACAGTAATTTTACATTCTTAAGACCTGTAAAATTTGTTCCTGGGTCTCCTCTTTCTTGCCTTAATGCATTTCAATCATGTGGATTCATAGATATAAGAAAACACGTAGAAAGTACCCAGAGGAATTAACATCTTCGAGTCCTAACAAATGTGTTCAATAGAATTTCTTTCCTCGTTAAACATCTGCAAAGCCTATTTCGAAGCACGTTGAAAACTGCATTGTTTAGAACCGTTCCTGCAAGAGAGCCAGCCAGCTTCCTCTCTGCATTTTGCGGGCACGTTGCCACGTTTCTTGGCAGATTACTTCCACTGACTGTTGATCCTTGACCAAGACTGTGATAATACTTCTGAAGTTCTTGAAAATGTCACTCTTTCTGCAGCCTTTTGACACACATGACTTACTTTATACCCACATTCTGAATTGTCTAAACAATAAACCGATAAGCCTCAACATTAAAGCCACTGAGAGGTGAAGTGAATAACACTGATCATTTCAGTGCAAATGCAACATTCTGCTAGGAAACCTTTTGTCCTGGCATTTATGTGGATGTTACTTTGACACATGCCCCCTCATGTCAACCCTGATGGCAGCAGCCTTTCCCAACAGGACAATGCCCCCACAACATTGCAAACTTGCT
Organism: Chromis chromis; assembly: GCA_900302755.1. Lineage (NCBI taxonomy): Eukaryota > Metazoa > Chordata > Actinopteri > Pomacentridae > Chromis > Chromis chromis. The sequence continues at coordinate 2,060 of OMNN01019416.1, forward strand.
CAGGAACACCTCAAAGAGCATGACAAAGAGCACAAGGTGTTAACCCAGCCTCCATCCCAATCCCAATCTGTAGGATGCATCGGAACAAGCCCAGTCCATGGAGGCCTCACCTCACAACCCACAAAACCCAAAGGATCCGCTGCCAATGTCTCAGTGCCAGACAACACAGGAAACTCACAGAGGTCCCTCAGCTCTAACCCCCTATGGATCAGAGTTGTTTTTGTGGCACAAAGATGACCTACACTAATAGTAAGGTGGTTTTAGTGTTGTAGCTGATCAGTGTAGATTTCCCACTCTGGAAGTTCGATATAGAACAGACACATTTTTTAAAAATGCTTTAATTTATCACTCAAAAAATACAATTACTGATTATCAATTACCTACTTCCTACTACATTACATATTGTATGATTCTTAGTACTGCCAAATTGTTTTCTATATTAGATCATGTGAGTATTCCTCTCATTATGTCTTTATTTACTGGGCAATTTGGAGTTCTCGATTAAGGGCTTTCTGGATCCTGTAGAACTTAAGGTGTGACCTTTTTCCTCCACAGTCTTATTAAATTCAAACCAGTCGGTGAATTTTAAGAGCGGCAGCACGAACAACAACAACAGCCTTATCAAGTAGTCACCTGTCTTACTGCTGATCCCCCCATTGCTCTCAGAACACTTTAATGAGCTTTCCTCCTAAATACAGACAGACGGCTCGCTCTCTGTCAATAAGCAAGTCGGCATACAACAGACAGATGAAATCGGGGGCCCCATTACCTTCTGCAGAACAGGCCGTTTAGGTGTTCTCCAAGAGCGGAAAACAACCAAGACGCTGGCTTTTGCCCTAATTGGCTCCCTGCTGTCTAACCTGCACTGATCAATGACCCCGCTCTGTAAAGAGCAACATCCAGATATGACTGGCAGATTAATTTTTAGCAGCAAAGTGGTAGGTAGTGCAGTGTAGAGAAGAACAGCCTTGAAAGCATACAAGTAAACAAACAGCTCAGCTCAGGATCACAACAGGTCAAATTAATCTTAGGTTAAATACGTTTCTTAATGTATATTTTTTTAACTCGTGTAATCATAACATTTACCTTTTCTACAGGCTTGTGCACTCTAATGTTATGGTGCTCCTTTCACATTTTTACCCACTGTGGGCTCATTTCTTACTGCACAATCAAGTCCTGCACTTCTATGGAAACAGTACAACCATTGCTAGAAGTAAAAAGAAATCCAAAATATCTTCTGCACACAATAACAAAAAGGTATAATGCCATAAATCCCCTCAAAAAATAAAAAAGAAATAAAGTTGAATTTATTTGATTATTTATTTTACATAAACTGACAAAAATAGAATTAACATGTACAATATTTTTGCAAGTGCCCACATATGTTATCAATATTAGAAAAAAATATGTCTCCACATATTCTAGATATAATATTACTTGAATTTTTCATTTGTTTGCATACTTGTCTCTGCACTGTGTAGTCCTTTTTGCTGTGTGACTGTTGGTCACAGTTGAGTCATTAATTGCTTTCCAGTTGCACAGAAGAGTGCAGCATCTTGCTCTTGTTCACAGATTCTGGTTAGAGCAAATGGTTTATCTAATGGCAAGCTTTTAATTGAGACGTGCAGAATAAAGTGATTTCAATTAAATAACACCATTTCAAGCTTAGATTGAATTATGTGACAGAACAGCACGTCAGAGATGAGTAGTTCAAGGACTGTCTGAATTTCAAAGTATCTGACAATGGTGTAATTTTGGTGATTTAAAAAAAAAAAGATAACATGCATTGTTTCAGAAGGTTAAGCTTGTAATAGTCTGTGCATGTGGAGGCTGTGTCAGAGAGATATGATTCACTAAACAGTTTGCGATATAGCAATAGTAAGTCCACTCCTGTATATACTGATCAAGCAAAACATTATGACCACCTGACAAGAGGACCTCTCAGGGTGTCCAATGGGGTCTGGCACCAGGATGTTGGCAGTGGATCCTCTGTCAATCAAACTTGTTCCACTGCATCCTGTTGATGCTTGATCAGAATGGGGTCTAGGAAATTTGGAGGTCAAATCAACATCTTGGGCCATTGTCATGTTCCTCAAGATGTTCCTGATTGATGTTTTTGCCATGTGGTGGGGTGCATTTTCCTGCAGGGGTAGGCCAGTGACATTTGCATTTTGAGGGAGTGTGCTTGTTCTGGGACAATGTTTATTTGGGTGTCTAAGTCTCATCAACACGGATGGCAGAATCCAAGGTTTTCCAGCAGAACACCACATAGTACCAATATGATCAATGTTATTCACTTCACCTGTCAGTGGTCATAATGTTGTGGCTGATTGGTGTAAATATGCACTTGCATTAACAGTCCAAAAAAGAACAATTTATCACCGATCAGAGTGCATTCATTAATCAGTTTAATCAAACACTCTCATGGGACAAAGGGTTTTTGATCTTTGTCCTTGATGTTAATATCAGTGCGCAAATCCAACACAAAATGTAACTTTACCATAACAACAGATACAGCTTGGCAGTCCTACCAAATCATTTGTTTGGATTCAGCCAACAAGCAAACAGCTCTGTTATTCAATGAATCAGTCACTCCAGAAAATGTGTAACTACAGAACAACACATGAGTGGGAGAAGCTGCATGATGGGAGTGCTGCAGTCTCTGCATAAGGAATGAATGACTAAGTATGAGCACAGACTTTCGGCGCACCACAGCGAGCAGATGTGCATCTATATGCAACAGCATGTCCTCGTCGAATGTTTTCTGATAAGCTATGATTCAGAAAATGACAAAATCAGCTTCAAATGTTGAATGTGGAAAATTTATGTCCAAATTATCCCTGATAATAGTCCCCTGAGCTTTCAGCTGGTCAGAGCACAGTGGTACACTAATCTTTTTAACACGAATCAATATGTCTCTTTGAGCTTTGGTTTTCTATAGATTACTGTATCTTTCTGTGTGATGCATTCCGACAATTAACAGGTCATGAGCTACCCTCAGAGCTCTCACACTGATTAACCTCCTTGTGATCTCGTTTGATTTGTCCTGTCCTCTTGAACCATCATCCAAACGAACCACTACAGCACAAATTCACACTTATAACCGCATATCCCTCAATCTTCCCCATTCCCCTTATCTTCTCCTTCTACTGTCAATGTCATCTCTCCCTTTTTTCATCCTACCTATTCTCCCTTCAGTACCTCTCATTTCTTTTTGCTCTCTCATCTCCTCTCCTCTCTTTTCCACTCCACTCCACTCCACTCCACCAGCTTAAGAGAAGCCTGAAGAGACCAAGGAGATTAGGCTCTCTTTGCTTGAGAGACAGGTCTCATTACCTTTATCTTCTCCTGATGCAATAATACTCTCAAATCTTTCAGTGATGCCAGCCGGCATACAGGACTATATGAATTTATTTTGGCAAGCTTAAGCCCTGCATTTGATGTGGAACAATAACAAAAAGAGGTATGGGTTTGAATTTGAATCAGTTTCCCTGGTTAATTGTTTAGTGAGGCTAATTTGGCTAATAGGGAGCATTAAACAAAGCTGGACTTAAATTCCTTCCACTGTCTGAAAATGTGTCAATTAAGTCCACAAACTGTATCGCACAATATAGGGGTCAGCAGTGTTATTTGGGAAATGTTCTTGTTAAAGGCAGTAAAAAAGGCAGTCATCTGAGCCTAATGATTCAGAGACTTGCCCTTGATTTGAGAACAGCTCAGAGGCTAACAAATGGAAGTGCAAATGATTTTCTAACTCTAGGCTCATTTAATCATTTTAAATTTAGATCTCATGCCTCCCACTGGGGGAAATAAATCAGTTTCCTTCATACAGAATTTGCATGTTTTAACCCTGGAGTGAGGAAGAGGAAACGGGGGAGAGGACACGCTGCGGATTGTTATGGCTTGTGTTCTCCTATCAGCCCACACCAAAGGCCCCCAATGCGCTCCACAGGGAAGTTTGTGTTTCTTTGCTGTGACCCCAGACAGAGAGGACTTTGACCTCAGCTAACAAGATCCATTAAGCGGAGCTGGAGCCTGGATGAAACATCACAGCAAGTTTGTGTAAACGTTCCCAGGCCTATAGAGAGTCGGCGCAATTATGCAAGATGGCAGCGTAGCAAACCAATCTGTGCATTTATGAGAAAAGGTCATTGCCTTCGGAGGAACACTGGACCGTATTGCGCAGCATTCGGCCTCTATGTGATGTCGAGTGTAAAGTGAGCTGCTGGGGAGGGCTGAGGCATCCTCTCTATGACAGCATGGCGTTTAACTTCACCGAATCAAAGGATTTCCTCTATAGAATCAAACATCATCAGACAAGAACAACAGAGCTCAAAGGGAAGCACTGTGTATCCATGTTTGTTTGTGCTCACTGTAAGACAAGCACTGGTTTCCGCTGTGATCTGCCCATTCCTATTGCCATTGTTGTCGGAGCAGGTTTCGGATTTTGAGGAGCTGACAAAAAGCATTGCGGGATTGCCTTTCGCCTGAGGTCGGGAGAGGCATTCCCTACGATGGCGATGCGATGTGGAGGTGGTTCACGTGGGTAGGGGGTGGAAGAAAACCACCTCCCCGGAGTCAGCAATTTGACCCTTGCAGGCTTGGCACAGGCTACACCGTTGAACTCAAACAAACAACGCTGAAAATTCAGCACAAAAATAATAAAAAAGAGAAAAAAAAGTGTGTGTCAGGGTGCGTTAGAGAGAGAGTTGGCAGCAGCTTTCACATGAGATGATGTGAAGACTGAATCAGCTCTCCTCTACTGTCCACACAGCGTGCACTCGATCACGGCAGCGCTGTTCGAACCCAAGGACAAGTCACTGGGGGTGACACACGAAATGTGTTACGGCTGCATTTGCATGACAGGCAGGGATTTACTTTATGAAATTACACTAAAGCAACAATGCAGGCAATAAGGGAAGAGAGAGAGGATGTGTGATTAATCAAGGCGGTCATTACGAGGTTTGACATTCTTAAACAGAGCTGCCAGTAAACATAGTGGTTGCAAATGTATATACATAATCTCTTTTCTATCAGTGGAAGATATGTGCAAAGGTATTATATAAAAGACACCATGTGCAATATGTCATAATAAAGACCATTTACATTTCTGCTTCATTTTCATTTTGAGATGCTATAAAGCTATGAGCTAGCCTCAGTAATCCACCCATCTAGATGCATTATGCCTGTTGCAGTGAAGCAACCTCCAGCTCAAGAGCTTCCCTTCAAATACAGCAGTGAGGAAATCCACATTACTAATCCCCCGCCTTAGTGCATTTATTTAACCGGCTCTGGGTATCCAGTGAAGGTTTACTGTAAGAACGTCTTCCTCTCCTTTTCACCAGCTAATAGCCACTGTTAATCGATACTGTTGTAAGGGCTTTTTAGTGCTGAGCACCAGGCTCATTTGTCAAAATAAAAGCCGTAAGAGCCCAGGGGACTAATCAAAAGGAATGAAGCAACAGGGAAATTCGCAGCTTGGAAACATGAGAAGTGGCCAGGGAGGGGTAGCGATGGGAAGCATGCTCAGTGGCGGCTTCGGATTACTGCATATGTGAATTGTTGCAATTTCTATTAAGAATATCATTTTCCATTTTCCAACAAACCAGTCTTAAATAAATTCTGTTATTTTGTTTAGAAAATATTTGATTCAAGTTGGTAGTATTTTGAGCGAATAGTGGGAAAAGGTTAAAATCCTGCAATTTAATTCCACCGCTAGCAATATAATATATTAGAGGGGAAAATCCTTGTGGAGTAAATACAGTTGGTGATTTAATTTGTGAGTCACAGTGTCTTCTCACACCGGCTCTAATTGCAGTGTGATTTTACGTTTGGCTCAATAACTATCCCAGCAAATTGCAAGCCTCTGCATCCATTTTAGAATTAAGCCTCGCAAATTTAATCAGTGACATTTCGGAATTCAAGTTGTTTTAGAAAATCGGTTCAAGTGTTCAAAAAAAAAAATGTACTAGTGGCACCAATTTTCCTCTGCAGAAATCCACTACAACTCCATAAAGAAAAAAAGTCCGGCGTACGTGCATACGGCACAGAGGGAGGATGAGATCATGATGGACAAACGTCGCTCTCATAAGAGCAGTCCAGCTCTCATCGCTTGTCGCTTAGCAACAGAGACCTGGCGGGCAGACAGTAGGTGTGTGAGACAGAGTGTGTGGGAGGGGAGGTTTGGAGGAAGAGAGGGGAGGGAAGAGGGAGGGACAGAAGCAGAGAACAGGGAGGGGGAAAAAAGACACAGAGGCAGGCTGGGAGAGAGAGAAAGAAAGGAGGAAAGGCAGAGAGGAGGTGTGATGGAAGACGCCTGTGGGAGAGATGTGGCCGGTGTCAATAAACGATTGTGTGGAGTAATCAGAAAAGTGATAATTCAACAGCCTGAGAAGGAGATGTAAACACATGGTGCATGTCTTAATTATACTGCATGCAACTGTGTAGGCTACACATTGAGCGAAACAACTTGGAGGTCAGGAGATCCGGTGCTATTTCCAGTTTATTCACATTTCTTGGCCTTAACATCAAATCCATTGTTTTGTTCATCAGCAGAATCCAGTAACACCCTTAACTGTGAATTATGGTTTAATATAGTTTCCAATGACAATTTGTTCAATACTCACAATAAGAACGACAAGTAGGGTTAATACACAAAAGAACAAACAGCAAAATACAACAAAAATACACCACCTCTGTTAACTTCCTGTGTTGTTACATGAAAGCTGTTTTGTTGATGCCTCAAAATATCAATTGTTTTATTCCCACTACTGACCATGTTGCCGTTTATAGACACTCAGTTCACTCCATGATTTTTTTTCTATCTGTGCACAGAATCAAAGCTCTGACAGAGGTAAGACAGAACACCGCAGCACTGCGAATCAAAAGACTGATCAGTGGTGCATCGTGGGCCTTTTGATCAGATTATGTTTGCTCCAATTTCAACCTTAAAATAATCTGGTTAAAGGAGGTGACATGACAGCTGCAACAGTCAGAGAATAGCTTTAATCTTGTTATTATGAAATTATGGCGTGCACGTAAATGCACGGCTTGTGTTGTATGGTCAATCTGCCCGCAGTATTTCGCCACCACCCGCCCCAATAATCCAATCTCCACCTCCTTGATCCCGAGTTCCTGGAAATTAGCAGGTACAGAAAATGAATGAACGGTTTATCTATGTAAATCTACATTGACAATGTGAAATGGTGTGACATTTAAAGACTTCCTACGCTGTGTGAGCTCATGCAAAGCTAGCACCTGATCCTTTCTGCTGCCATTCTGACACCCTATAGTATAGTGTCTGTTTTTTCTGTGCTTTCACTCGTGGAAAATGAACAGCTGAGAGTTTGACAGTCAGCTGTAACTCATTTCTTCCAAAAGAAAAAAGCTATATACACTAGAAAACCAAGGAGATGTTTTTATTTTGCAAATTGAAGCCTTTTTACCCCATTAAACTACATTGTTAAATCAAACCATAGACAGTTATTCGGGAACCAACATAAAAATTCTTGTAAGCTGATCAACAACTAAAAGTGAAAAGCAATTTTGCCATTCAAGAAATTAGTAGGGAAACCAAAAGCAGCTAAGCAGTTGGCCTCACAAGACAAACTCTGTGTCAAAAGTAAGAAAAATAGCAGGAGTCTGATTTGAGCACAGAAAATTTGAATAGAAGAACACAGTGAGAAGACTGTGTGGAAGATGAACTCGGCTTATTGCATTCTTTAAAATGCGAATAAACGTTTCAAGGTCTGTCTTGGCTACACATTTTAGAAATTAGATGAAAAATTCACTTTTTTTTTTAAACCGGCACTGAAAATGTCAAGGTGACACATTTCAAATCCTTATTTCCACGTTAAAGGTGCAGCAGTATATGCAAAGGAAGGGCGTTCTAATAGTGCAGGTGGCAAAATACCAAAATACCATCACGTTATTTTTAGCTCGGTGGAGGGTGAAAAATAGTCCAAGTGCAACCTTGGTGCACACTCAATCCCTGTGGCCTAGGCTTTACAAGACATATATTCTCCTGCATTCGTCTAATGTCACCAACAGCGGCCAAGTCTCAAGGAAATGCCAATGACAAGGAGAGAGCCGCGCTAGGGTAACTTAAGAATGCCATAATTCATATCGAGCTTTAATGTGATCGTATTTGGTCACACCACAGCACCCCAATACGTGCTATACCTCTTGAGCCAATATAAACCCACCGCGTGCTTCACATGCGCTGTCATTCATTCTTAGGGGTTTTCAGTTGTTGATCTCATCCTGTCAGTCAAAATTCTGCTTTTCATACAGCGCGCCCTGCTTGGAAATTCTACCGCGGGCAAAAGCAAACAATGTTCTCCACTCTATACGCTAGACGTGCAACATTCGCGGTCTCCGGTTACATTTCATCAAACCCATTATTGGAGATACTCCCTGTGAGTTTTGTTTCGGCGCGCTAGATTAAATTTTGAGGTAGCGTCTGCCAATCGATCGGCATAGCAGCGTTAAATACTGCAGGAAAAATAATGTAACAGGAGACACTCTCTCGAACCAACTTGCTGATGGAAAATATCCAAGGGACCTCAATAATGGACCCAACTGACAGCACTCTAATTCAATCACGTGTGTTGCAGTTGCGACTAAGCTGCCTCCAAATACCCCCTGTCTATTTTAAAACCCTCTTCAACAATGACAGACCAAGAAGACTCCAATATGCCTGAAAAAACATTACGCAAAAGGAAAGAAACCAAACACCCCGGGCTCTCTCTGTCTGGCATGTGTGAATGTGTATTTCAGTATGCATGTATGTGCGGGGCTGCATGCCTCTGCACAGCCTCAGTGTGTCATAAAGCCATATTTTTGTGCTTGTCCTATAGCCGTGTCCAGAATATAACGCAGTCCATGAGAAAGAGTAATGGGCACGCTAGAATGCGATGCCATATAGAGATTGCTGAAATAATGGTGTTGCAGTAGATATGGTTCATGACATAGCACACAGGATAGACTATGGATGAAAAATAGCAAAAGCTACAGCTTTAATCACATCTTTCCATACACAATTCAATCCCCATGACAGAATTATTTCACCATATAGTCTTATCTTTCCTGGAAAAAATAAGAATGGGTTTATGGAAAGATTGAGGTTATTTCTTTTGCTTCTTAATCAGAGTGCACTGCTGCCCTACAGCTGTTGTTTACTATTAAAGCAGGATTAGGGACAAGTTTTCGCCGGGTAGTTCCAGGAGACAGCGCTGATGACATGGTTGTTCCCAGAATGCCTGGGTCTTTGCGATCATTTCCTGCACGGTGTCAACCCAGTGGGGACAAAGGCCCTCTCCTCATCTGCTCTCTAGCCACAAGACTAGAAAGCCAATTAATCACATGACAACGAAGGCCAAATGCGACTAATTACAGTCATTACAAGTTGGATTCATTCTTCTTCCCATTTCCTCTGTTGCAACAAATGTTTTTTTAGTGAAACACAAAAAAGGCCAGGCTAAAGAGTAAATACTGAGGTCCTAGGCTCAAGAGCACTGTGTATAAATAAATAAAGCACCGTATAAGGTGAAAAGCGTCCTGAGGTGTTTGTTTTTTTAGTTATTGATTTATGAATATCAGGGTAAAGAATGCCACCTCTCAGCTAAGTCTTGGTCCCATCAATAATTCAGCAACAGTATCTGTGTCCGCACAACAAATGAACAACACATTGGCGTCTCCATTATTCATGAGAGATACCACCTGTAGCACCTCGGCTGTCTTATATGCGTCCCATAGGAAGATTTGTAGGATCTCGGAGCAAACCATTAAATGCAGCATTTGTAGTGGCTCTACAATGATATCAGGATGTTCCTCAAGTGGAGCTAACACGCTTTGCTGCTGCATTTCTTGACATGACTCAAATAAGAAAATCCATGCAGTCCATTACTTATGGGAAATGTCTGTACAAAGATTTAATGATTACCATTCACGCAGTATAATGCTGCTCACATAATTACATAATTATGTATTATTTAAAGAAATAATGTGGAAAAAATAGAGCAAAAATATGTGTGATTTTATGATTTAATGATATTTGCTACAAAGTAGAGTCACCTTTAAAGTCACGGGAGGCTCCCAGCTGTTCTGTGTTGTTTTGCTTTTTACCGGAACACAGAAGAGGACAGAAAGCATCCATCCCCGGCAGTAATTGGAATTTTCAAAACAGGAAAATGCTGTTTGCCTCTGAACCCTGTCGACATAGACATTGATAACTTCTGAGGACCCAACCTTTTTTGTCAGGAGGAATTTAATTGTCTTGATTGGTCCTTCAATTTCAAGTCCCAGAAAGCTAAAGGCTATGGGTGCACTAGTGAAAGTACACGTGCATTCTGAAAGAGAAGTCCAGTTGATTTCTACTGAAGCTTGTAGGATCACCATGACCTGATTGACTGAGAATCTACATATAGAATTCCATCACTTTTTGGCATATAGTGCCCAAAACATTATCAAACTAAAGGTAGTTTTATTAATAGCCCCACAAACTGCTGTTCTCCCAGGTAGGCCATATAACACGGCGGGGGTATTACTTTCACTGTGTTACAATAAATGACCCCTGCTCCAGTACGAACTGGCAACCAGGAGGGTCATAACCTGCCGAGAGGTGAAAACGAGGTCAGACTTTACGACAGAAAGAGGGCCACAAGCTAGAGAACTACAGTGCTACCATGATGCAGACTCATGTTGTACATATAATGTATTGTAAGAATATGAGCAGTAATAATAAGTTCACATTAAAAGTTCAGCATTTTGGGAATAAACTTTACTTTCTCAGCTACAGTTTCCTCTGGCTGCTTAGTAATTGGGCCAGATTATGAAATAGTCGAGCACACAACCCCCTCATAAACGGTGATTCGTAATTTTTACCCTTTAGTTTTCGTGTGAATAACATGATTGACTAACTAAATCATCCGTCTTCTCTCAGTAGCTTCAAATTTACCGCAGACATGAAAGCAGTATGAAATTTCTCATCCAATTCTTGGCATTAATGTATTTTCCAATATTAAACTTTTTCTTAAAAGCTTTTTTCTTGACTATATTCTGGAGTTAAAGCTCACTCGCTTCCAGGCCTAGATCTTTCCAAACTGCCTCCGTACATGCACACTGTGACACACAGGTTGTACAGAAAAGCAAACCGCCACCCGTGTGGCATACACTGCCTAAATGTCAGACTCCTAATACTTTTAATGGTGTGTGTGTGTGTGAGAGTGTGTGTGTGTGTGTGTGTGTGGGGGTGTGTGTGTGTGTGTGTGTGTGTGTGTGTGTGCGTGTGTGTTTGAATAAAAACAGCGGGGCCAAGACAGGCCTAGAGAAGGCAGTAAATCACATTATGCATTGCAATCTCTATATATCACAGCCGCTGCCATTCTGCCCACTGGCTTCCCACTGCTGTTCCAAGTCCCATCTCTGTATTTCACTCCTCTAAAAAAGACTCCTGAAACTCAAGACGTCTCAGGATAGCGTTTATGAATCCGGAATGTTTGGCTTAATTGAATGTTTTTGTGTGCAAAAAAATGTC
>OMNN01019423.1:3673-13771 GCA_900302755.1 Chromis chromis
AAGCTTGCTCTATGACACACACCTCTTTTTATTGCATTTGAACACAATATTTTTTATGAATTTTTAATGTATTTTCTATTGTAAATATGAGCATTATATTTTTAATGTAGTTCTCATATTTTAAAAAATAAAATCTTAATAGCCTACATTTAACAACCCTGTTTTATTTTTGAAACAAACCGGAAGTTCCCACACGTTCTTGTAAGTTAGCGCTGACTTTGATCAACCATCATATGTAACGAGGTGCATTTTGGAAATGTAGTGGAGTAGAAAGTACAGATAATAGCTGCAAAATGTAGTGGAGTAAAAGTCAAAGTATACTCTATAGCAGGGATGGGCAACTCTGGTCCTAGAGAGCCACTATCCTGCATGTTTTAGATGTGTCCCTCTTCCAACACACCTGATTCAAATGATCAGCTCATCAAGCTCTGCAGAAGCCTGATAACGACCCTGATCATTTGAATCAGGTGTTGGAAGAGGGACACATCTAAAACATGCAGGATAGTGGCCCTCTAGGACCGGAGTTGCCCATCCCTGCTATAGAGTATACTTTACATTTCTATAAGTACAGTAACAAAGTATTTGTACTCCGTTACATTCCACCACTGCTGGTGAGACACAATTGTACCGGTATTTCAGCACACAACATTTTGTGCTAAACTTCTGTGTGTACCGGGAGTCATTCTAATACATCTGCATTTGGACCAGGGACGTCCTGGAGAAAAAGGACACTAATGACCTCTTGTGTGTCCCTTTCCACCGTTGATCGTTGGTCACGATAACCCCGCCCCCAGCCCCTGACGTACTCGTAGAGTAGAGTTGGTGCTTGCTAAGCACCAGTTTTTAGAACCTGGAGTCGGTGCTTAGGTGGTGGAAACACAAAGAGCTGGTGCTAAGTCAGGATCTGGTCCGAACTAGCACTGGAACCAGCTCAGTGCTAAACTGAAAAGTGCTCGTTTTCAGTTGAGGAGAGGAAACAACACCCAACTATGAACAAGTTTATGATTCTTTTTAATCTTATAAAACATCAGTTTTTAAAACACAAATAAAATCAGAGAGGATTACAAAGATGCATATCAGTTAAATGCAAACCATTTCCTACAGTATATTTACAACATAATTACATACATTATTATTGCTGGTACTGGTGCAGAGGAGGCAATCATGTGTTGTCCACTGTTGGTGACAAACTGTATCACTACTTCATCACTAATGTGTATAGAGTGGCCAACAAACAGCTGTGACCTGCAGTCTGAAACCAAACTAATTACTGCAGAATATGTGGCTCAGTATAAAAGAAGACAACCATGTTAACAGAAAATAAAAGGGCATGAAAAGAGACAAAGAATAAACACTTAAAATAAATGGGCACTCAACAGGCTAACCAATTCACATAATGCATATGGGTATTGCAAAGGATCAAGTCTCAAGTCTTCTCTCAAGAGGTAAACTCCATCCTGAACACAGGCCTGCAGGCCATTTCAGAGTTTAATACCACAAGCATGACTAGCTGGTGTTTTCATGTGTCTGCACTTCTGTAATTCATTTGCATCTGCCCTGACTGAAGTTAATCAGCCAATCAGCTAAGGTTCCCTTTAATCATACATTTACCATACTTCTTACTGGCTCACGTGTTACACAAATCCATTGGCTGGTTTCTGTAAAACAAATTAGAGTTTTCTATACTGCTACCTGCCCACTATATATATTACTATATATATTATATACTATGTATTGGTCAAGACAGCTGATGAGGTGATTGATTTACAGGCTCTACACCACTCTAAATCCTCTAAACACAATTTACATTTGGATACAGGAATTTATAAGGGTCTGAAAAGCTACTTATGCCAAAGTAATAATGGCCATTTTGCAGAGGTTACTGAAAAGTATAGTGGGAAAGAAGATCATTCTAAATAGGTCAACAAGGTAGGTGGAGGAAATGTTGGCACATAAAGAGTTAAGATGAAACACATCAGACTGTTCAGAAGTCACTACAGGGTTCATCTGCCAATCAAATCCAACTTTTAACAGATTTTACCCTCCCTTCTCTTGGCCAAGGTCTGCATTACTGCACTAAAAGATCAGACAGATTGTAAATGACTTAATAACTGCTGTGACATTGTTCAGCCATTACCAATGCATATGCAGCGCACAACAACATGCCTACATTACTATAAGTGAAGGCAGTTTAATCACCAGTCTGTCATCAAGGGTTTATCTGACCAGACAAAATGAGTCATTAGTCAAAAATCAATACTGCCACACAGAAAAACTAAACTAAACACAACAGTGAAAATCAAACGCTGTTCAAATGAAACTCTGTTTGAGTTGAGTGATTCTTCTCTTTTGGTTTGAAACATCAAAGGCAAATTGCCTTTGCGTCATTTTAACTACTCAAATATGACCAATCACATGATGAAACTATGATTCACCAAACTCATTCAAATGTTCTTTATGTGTTTTACAAGAATACAATTCTAAACTTTAATAAAATCCAAACTTTAGTGCAATCCATGACAGGCTGTAGTTAAGTTTTACCTCATTTATTTAGATGTGAGAACTGAGAGCCATCACATCTCCACATCACAATTTTGTCATAATCACATAAAAGATAATCCAGAGTTTTATGGAAATCCTACAGCACATTTGACCACACTGAAATTACAAGTGACAGGAGGCATAGATTGTGTGAGCAGATTACAGTGTTCTATGTGCCTTTAGTGTGCTATATGTCTTTAGAGCAGCGCAACTGTTTTAATGGAAATCAAACAAAAGTCAAAAGGCCATTAAAAGTAGCACCTACAATATACCATGTGGTGTCTTCCTACTATCAGTAACCAGCTAGATACCGTTACGTCTCTATAGGTGACGGAAGAGGGACATTCACTTGAGCATTTCAAGTTAGCAGACTTGTCAAGTCAGTCCATTAGATATGGTTATCATAATACCTAATCAATACTTGCCCCTGTTGTATCTTACCAAAACAGAATAAATTAATGTATTTAAATGGAAATAGAACATAAAAATGTAAAGCAGTGAAATCAAACTCACAATTTAGATACAGCAGAAATGATCGGAAGACCTGATGATGTTTAAAATCAAAGAAATAAAGTAGTTGCAGTATACAACAGAAGTGAGTACACAACTGTACAATGCCACTAAAACGTCTAATGAATTGAATTCAATTTTGGCACAAGACAGTAAATATCATCAAATGCTATTGATAGCATCCCAGGAAACCTTTGTTTATTCTTTTGGACAAAACTGAGGTGAAACTTAGCTAAAAAATATGAAAAGAAGCTTGATTAATATTGGGAGATGATGATAGTCAGATAAGACAAGATTAGTTTGGCTAAAAAGGGGTCCAGCTGTTCAACGAGCAACAACCTGACCAGGACTTCCACAGTGAATGTAGAGTTCCAACATTATGGGGGTGGAAGTGTGATGACATGGGGCTGCATGAGTGAAAAAGGTGTTGGAGAGATGACATATAGATGCACCATGAATGAACCAACAAAACTGGCTGACAAGATGACTCCCAGTCTGCAGAAGCTTGGCAGTAGAGCAATATTCCAGCGTGACAAATTTCCAAAGCACACTGGCAACAGTTGTAACTAGAACTGCAAGCAGTTATCATAGGGGGCCAAGCCCCCCCGCGTAACTCGGCCCCCAGGTCTCACGGAACCCACGGAAGTCCGCCCCGAAGGACGACGAAGAATCAGTCTTGCCATTTGTCATATATGCAGAGCCCCCTAGTGGTGAAACATTACAAAACTTTACAGCTGGCCTTAGGAGCGACCTCACATCATGCTCACCAAATTTCGTGCGAATCTGATCAACTTTCATGTCGCTTGATGTTTCTGTTTATAGCGCCCCCTATTGGCCAATTTGCTCCAAATTTGGCACAGAGCTTCCGTCTGAACTCTGACACAAGTGCATACAGTTTTATATTGATAGCTTTTACTTTGACCAAAAAATGCAACTGTATGTGTTGTTTAGCTAGCGGAAAAATATATTTATAACTAGCACATTTTTTGGACTAGCAAAATTCTTTGAAGAACTTTTGATCAGGCATGTCTGGAGATTGTATGTGCAAAGTTTGGTGCAGATGAAGCTTAAACACTAGGAGGAGTTTGAAAAAGTAGCATTAGGACACAGGCCAACGTCTCACCTGCAGTGCTGTAATTGTAATGGGAAGAGCACTGGAACTGTGAAAGGCTGAACTTTCATGTCGCTTGATGTTTCTCTGTTTATAACGCCCCCTATTGGCCAATGTGCACCATATTTGGTACAGAGCCTCTGGATGACCTCTGACACAAGTGTTTTGAATTTGATGTTGATAGCTTTTACTTTGATCAAAATATGCAACAGTACGTGTTTTTTAGCTAGCAGAAAGAATTGTGTATTTATAACTCGCACATTTTTTGGAGTAGCAAAATTCTTTGAAGAACTTTTGATCAGAAAAGTCTGGAGATTGTATGTGCAATGTTTGGTGCAGATGGAGCTTCCTAGTGTCCTCCTAGTATCCTCCATGCTGACGAGAACATTTAAGTGATGTACTCACTGAATGAATAGTCATAGGAAGAAATTTTTCAAAACACATACATGAAACAATCATTTGGAAAACATTTTAAAGCTCAACTTTAAATTTTATTTCATGATGTCACTTTTCGTCTCTGACAGTCATGGTGTCACCTTTCAGCCAATCATGATCCCAGTCTGTTAAGCTAGCTCGCTCAACAAATGCTTACATATTAAGCTAGTTACCACCTGTAACCACCTGTAACCACCTGCAACGGCAGTGTCAAATTCATTGTGAATCAACCGTTTGGCTTCTGCTGTGAAAAAATTCAAAACACAGAAACTAAGGTGCTTTTTTTCCTGTAATTGCTCTAGCCAATAATAATCAAAGCAGTCAGATCTGTAGTTACTGTCTCAGTGTACTGTGTGACGTTACAGCAGCAGCCTGGCAGTTCTAATAACTTGCTCTAGCAAACAGGAGCTAACTGGCTTAGTGTGGTAGCAGTTGCTGAGCTTGCTAGCTTAACAGGTAGCGGGAAGGTGACTACTGACATCACTATCATAAAAAGTGCCATGATGAAGTAGGAATATCTATAATGAAATAAAAACAGACTCCTAGAAAAACCCTGAACTTCATCATGTATTCTAAAATCAATGATGAAAGGACATATTTCATATTAATAAAGCAAATTTCAATCATTGCTTCCAGTTATTTCACGAGTTGTTGGTTCATTCATATATTTTACGTGACATATTCCTATGACTATTGTTCATTGTTTACTTATTAAATCAGATCAAACACCGAGGGCCTAACTGGCCAGCACCATGACGACTGGCTTGTTTTTCTGTTCAAAATGTGTCCGTGCAGCATTATGTGCTTTATTTATTTTGCAGTACTTGTCTGTGTTGTGATGTTGTCATCACATTTACATGGTTTGTGTTTCCTTTTCAAATCCGAAACCTGAAGTGTGTTTTTTTAGATCTGGATCTTAACTATGAGTCTGATCAAGGATCACACAAACCAATCTTATACTTTAAATATTTTGGTTCTAGTGTTGGAAGCAACCCCAAACGCAGAAAGTGTGTCTTCAAATCCAGAAAGGAAAGAATAAAACATCTAGCTAAATATATGATATGTGACCCTGAGCTTCAGTTCTGGTCATGGGATGACAGGACAGTGCAGTTGCGAGGACACAGGAGCAGACAGCAGCTGTCCTGCAACACCAGTGTGCTGTCTTAGCATTTGTGCCTGAGTGAAAGAGACTGATCTACCTGAAGTATAATCATTGGACTGCTTGGATTATGGTTGCGGTGGTGGTGGGATGTTTGTGCTTGGTAGTGACGGTTACTAGAAACAGCCTCCCACTCCCCTTCAACATGTTTAGTTTATACTGTGATGGGTGCCTTTGTAAAACACAGCAGTCTTCATTCCAACACAACCACAGCCTCCAATGAATGTGATAGGCTTTGTGGTTCTAATGAATCCCATTGATGATGTGATTGTGTAGCAGCTCCTGTTCATGATTGTGCAGGGTGGGGTTCAGCTCATCGTCCTGCAGTCGAGCATTTTTCCTGATCTCCTCCAGGGAGTAGTCCTGCACCAGGCTGCCATTCTCAAAAACTGTCACCAGCAGGTCCTGAAGATTGCAAAGCACACACAGATAAATCATCAGATACAGGAGGAGGAACTCAATGTGCCCCAAGCAAATCAAACTGTGCCCAATTTAATACATAAGATTTAAGAGCACAGAATACTGTGTATTTAGACTGAAACATGCATCCTTATTCTCCCTGGCTTCTGCATATTGTTAAATCTTGTACTCTTGATGGCAGTTGTACTATATATCCAGTGGCTCTAGAGCAGCTTTGTTAAATATAATAAAATTGCTTTCATTACAAAATGGATGAATGAGCTTTCATTAGACAGGAAGGGTCTAATGGACGATGCTGTCTGGTTGCATTATAGGTAATGCAACACCCAGCATCAGTGGAACTTCACCCATCCAAGGGACTAAAAGCCAGGGCAATATGGGTTTTCCCACTACAGTACCACAACACTACATGTTTTAGCTCCCAATGCTAAAACAGAGTGAGCAGCTTTGAGCACAAAATGCCCTTGTGCTTATTGAAACGTAGACAGACTCTAGGCAGGCGCAGACTGGCCATTAGCAGTTGCCACAACACGTATCTAACAAGTACAAGTTTCTAACACAGGTAAAAGCAAGAAAAAGGCCGTGCTAGTGAATGTTGTAAGACTTGCTAAGATATAACTAATTTATTTGAGCAGCCTGCAGGGGATGATTAGGACAGCAGTAAAGAGGCAGAAACATCAGAGAGGAGTGAGCCGGGAGCAGCTGCTTGTCATGCTTAAATGCTCTATACTTTATACAGAAATGACAGAAATGTTTTTGTTAACCTTGGGGTTACAATGTTAGAGGCTCTCTGCAAATCTGACCATTTCCAGGGTTTAACTGTCAAGCTGAGAGCAAAAACATTTTGAAAAGTTAACGCTAACATTTTAAAAAGTGTTTCAAAAACATTGTCAACTTCTACTGTAAATAGGTTCAATCTGTTTCTTTTAGGCTACTTATAACCTCTACAACTTAAACCAACAGGTGAACAAGAAAGAGAAAGAACGGAGGAGCAGGAAGCAGCATGGATTCAATTAGAGGAGCAGCATTGAACTGAGAAATGAATTAGAGCACAGTACATCCTTCATATGATCAGGTTGAACCTTATTCAAGTTATTTATTGCTGCATTACAAGAAATGCAATGAATGGCAATTATGTTGAAATGTTAGAAATCTTTTAGATAACAAAAGCAGCTATTCAGTCCAACTAGGTGTCATCTTAGAATTTTTGCTTTCATTGGGAGGACATTTTGTTTTATAGTACATAGTATTTACATGTTTGCCTGACACAAATGATACAACACTGACAGCAAATTGCTGCTTTTTGTTGCCCCAGTCTCTATGTCACACAATGTGTTCATTCAGAGTGCAGTAATGTAGTATTGATGCCTGCCATGTTTCTGAATATAATGTTTGAACATTTTCTCCTTCATTATCAAGATCAAAGTGTGGACAGTGGTACTGAACTGGGGTCACTGTTCTGCCATATGCACTTCACACACACAGGTTACATGTCATTCTGTTTGGATAAACCACTTTGACCACTAAGCTTCGGAGCAGGCTGCCCCCAAGACCCCAGAAAATCCACACTGATAATTTCAATCAGTATAGAAGCCCCTGAGTTGACGGAAATTCTGCTTGTCAGTCAGTCACTGCAGTTTCTATAGCTGCATTGTTGTATGCAGAACAATATAGGATAACAGCATGAAAGGCTGTACACATTTAAAATCCCAGTCTAGTCTCAAAAGGATCAAACTGCAACACTAACGTAGACAGAAACAGAGGTTATGTAGACAGAGGGAGGAATGGCCTGTGTCTGTTGGCTGCTCTGATGCTGTTAGCCTCACAACTCAACATTAGTGAGATCAACTGAATAACTCCTCTCTGTGTCCAGTGTGACTCACTCCTGAGCTGACGGCACTGTTAGCAGCCCAGCATGAGAGACACTCTATGATGCGCAAGGATTTTATGACTGAACTCCAAGCACGACGCACACAGCTGCTGGGCTGGTAGTGTGGCATGGGTAAGAGGAAAGTATCAGGATGCCCTGCTGTTGAAAATAATACTCTTCCCATTTTATTGGTATCAGTGCTTAAAACATGACAGTGTTTCAATCCAAGTTGTATTTCCTGTGAGTTCCCTTAATGTGCAACAGCGGGAGAGTGGTGAGTGCAGCACTCTGCTCCCACTCTCTGCAGGCCTATTAGGCATACCAGTCGCTAGTTTCTTTTCTCAATAACACACATCTTTCATTGTGACAAAATGAAAGGCACAGTCACTGAGTTTCCCAAAAAGTTGTCCACAAAACAGATGCACAAAGCAAAATATGGCAACTGCATCCTTAAAAAACTCCAGGATTTACTGCGGTCACTCCCGTCCTCCACTGAAGAATAATTGTCCATGTTGGAATGAATGATACTACTCTCCAGCAGTCCGAGATAATGAAATCTTACTATCAAAGTTTGTTGAGGTTCTTTGCTTGTTGTGGGAAGTCGGTTTTCATGTCTGGCCCTATCCCTACTGTCGGTCACGGGATGGGCCGTTTCAGCAGACTCCTCAGTCTGCACACCTGGCTGCAGGCTGCATGCAAGCTTCACGCAGTTCCCTATGTCCCAAATTTGGATTTGTTTTGGGAAAGATGGTCCATATTAAGGAGAGACGGTCTCCATCCTAACAATTTAGGTGCTAATTTGTTAGCCGCTAACATTCAGTACCCCGTTCAGACTTCCACACGTGACTGCCTGTTTACCTGCCACTCCCACACACCGGAATCACGTCCCTCTGCCTCTACTATGCCCAGGTTCATCATCGCATTCAGACTGTAATCACTTCAGACTGTATCTGCCGCATGTGCCGTGCTCGCCGCTCAACTGTGGGCCGACCGCTCCTCTGACCCCTGCACCCTCTTACTAGGGCACCTGCTGGTCAGAACAAGGGTTTTGCGCCGCCCATTAGGATGACTTTAATAAATTCTCGTTCTATTGTAAATAAGTTTTTCATCCTAAACAGTTATTTCACTGCCAAAGGCTTGGATTTTATGTTTCGGACTGAAACATGTCAGAGATCTAATGATTTTACACCCCTGATTGAACTGTGTGTAACGCCCATTAAAATGCTGCTCTCTGCTTCTGCACGCCTGAGTTCTCGCGATTGCTGGCGCCGCGTCGCGGGCACTCCTGCTGCACGTGACGCACGTGAATCACGTCACAGCGTATTTAATCATGGCGGCGCAGACGCTCGTATAGGCATGAGGGAAACACCTGAGAGGGCTGCAGCAGGTCGATGTTTAAGCCGAACGAGCCGTCTACCGCGAGTGAGACCGCGAGTGAGACACCCCGAATTGGCCGGGTTTTTAGAGTCCCCCTTCAATCAACTAGTTGTGATGGCGAGCTGAAGCCCAGGACATCCTTTGGACCATCGTTGGCACATCGGCTCCACCAGTGCGGTGGGAGCTACGGCAGCCCAACCCCCCTCTGCTCTCAAGTATCCAACTCATTGCTTTGCTTATATTAAGCCCACATGAACTTGCAAACCCTAACTTGAGGCTCCAACTGCATTCAATCTGAATGAACTCTGGGGAGGGATATGTTGGAAAATGATTGTGTTCCACTGTGATTGCATTGTCCACTGAACATTAAGCGCTTTTGCACATTATGATGTCACACCTTATACTCACTGTAAATACTATGCACTTTAAATATTTATAAATACAAATTGGTACCAGCATTCAGTCCTGTGTTTGTCTGATTATTATATACTGGTCTGTAAGCCTCCCTGAGCGTCTCTAGAATCTTCTGCTATTGTCTAAATTTGTATATATAAGTTGGTACAGGGTTGTGCTACAGAGGGGCAGAGCTGTCACCTGCTCACCACCTGGTGGTGAGTTGGATGCGCTGGTGGGGGAGGAAGCTGGACAGACCTGGCAGGCCCAAACGTGTTGTGA
>OMNN01019458.1:0-15510 GCA_900302755.1 Chromis chromis
TACATAGTTAAAAAGATAAATAAAATTTAAAAAAATAAATAAAAAAAGGGAAACAAGGACATTTAATTCAATAAAGTTTGGACATATCAGTTGGGATGCAGGTATATCCCACGTCAGTGTACAAATGGCTCTTTGACAAATTTGGACACTGCAGACAGAGGGTCACTCATAATTTCCCCAGGTGTTTCCACCGTCTGCGCCAAGTCTATTCTCTTTAGATAGGCCATGAAGGGGCTCCAGATTTTTTGGAAGAGTAATTGTTTCCCCTTTGTGGCATATGTATTTTTTTCTAATGGCAAAGTCGTAGATAACTCTGAAATCCTACCTACGCTTGGTCTACCAACCTTTTTCCATAACAGAGCTATGACTCTTTTAGCCAATAACAGGCTTATTTCTAAAAAAAAAAAATGTTTTCTTCTAATGTTAAAGTTGGCTGGATACATGCCCAGTAAGAAGAGTTTTGGATGTAGTGTTTTTGTATAGACAGACTGTCCTGAACATGCTCTCTCTCTCACAGCTGACCAGAATGGTTTTATTTCAGTACACTGCCATAAGTAGGGGTAAAGTGTGCCTTTTTTCCATCCAACATTTAATACACGCATTTATTCTGGGGTTATGTCATCAGTCAGTTATGCTGCAGTAATCTTAGACATGTGTTGATGGTTTGTGATTGTGCTTTGGTACATGCCTTTTCCCAATCCTCGATGCTGATGTCTGTTTCCAAGCCTCTAACCTCTCTACAGATGACTCCAAGGATTACTCTACAAGGCCATTATATATCTTGGATTTCATGCCCCTCGCCATACAATCCATCACCATTACCCTTCATATATGATTTTTTTTGTCAAAAACTTGCTCAAAGATCGGAGGAAATTATTTATGCTCTCATGAGTTACTTTTAGTGTTTCAACATCTTAATATCACAACTAACCTTCTTGAGTTGATTGTGTTTTTAGGAAACAAATAGATGGCATCAGCAAACGATGTAAATCTGAAGATGTGCATGCATGGAAATAGTGCAGGAAATAATGTGTGCTGTTTTACCTCAGGTGAAAATACCTCCAGTTTAGAACAACAGAGGTTAATGCGACAATAATGTTAAAATATTGTGTTTTTTGAGAAAAATCAATGTACATGCCAACAAGTGATCTTGGCAAAAAGTAAGGAGAGCTGAGAGAAGGCTCATCAAAAGGAAAAAAAAAGAACTGGAGAAAATAACACCCCAGCAGCGCCGCCATCAGCACATTGTATTATCACACTGATGCTTCCTGAGTAGATTCTGTGTTTAAACAAAATGAATGGATTTGCTCAACGGGCACATGAGCCAAAAACGTTTTCTAGTTTCTAGGTTTGCTTCCAAATGCTCTTCATTGTTTCCCGTCTGGCTCCACCAAAATGATCCTGTCTGGTGATAAGCGCTATGTGATGACATATGTTGTAAATATGCACTATATAAATAAAATTGAATTGAATTGAATTGGTAGAATTTACATGATGATGTCACAGGGATAAAACTCAATTTTCTAGGCCCCGGAAAAGTTTTACAAATATAGGACCTCCATGGATTAAAAAAAATCACAACAGAAAGCAGTTGTGCTGCTAGGCAACATGTAGCTAAACAGGAAGGGGCTTAGGGCTTGGCCGAGAGCTTTATAATCCTGACAAGTTGGGAAAAAAGTAGTTTTCACTGATTTCTGTCAATTTCAAGAACAGAGTATAGCAATGCTTTCTACGCAATATTATTTTCAAACTGTCTGTCCAGTGCAGATAAGCTCCCACATATATACAGACTGTCCTGTCCTCCACTCTCTCACTCTCACCTGTGACTTCTCCATGTCTCTTTATATTCTGTGAAGTTTTGGTCAGTTTTCCTGTCAAATATTCTCTCTTCTCTTGCCGCTGCAGCTGTTCTTCACACTCAGGCTACCAGCTTTTATTATATTATTTAGTTCCCACATTTAGGTCCTGTTCAATTATAGCTCAAAGCACTTTAACTGAGGCTCAGCTGTTGCTCTGAAACTATTTTAATACTGGCTCATTAATCTATAACAAACACCTGCGACATAGAAATCTGGTTAAACTGTTGTTTAACTAAAAGTTCTAAAAAATTTGAAAGTTCTAAAAACTAAAAATTCCACATCTTCCAACCAGTCAGAACTCTTGAAAATCTTAACTTTTTTTGTCACATTATTTTTGATTTCTTTAACAATTTATACATTTGTTTAATTTTTAACACCTTGATAAGTATATATTGATGGTTATATGACCTCTCTCTGTGAATTCACCAGTTCTTTCCTTTTCCTTATGCCTTTTTTTCTCTTTTAAAAAAAGAAACCATGTCTTAAACTCATGAAAGTCAGATCGAGAATGCCGCCATACTCCCTCAGCTCTGTCATCACCCCTCTTCTTACTCTACACCTCTCCAGTGTCTCCCCAGTGTCTTTCTCCCATTTCTCTCTGCCAGTCAAGCGTGTCTCTCTTCCTCCCTTCTTTCCATATCTCTCTCTCTACCTCACCAGCATCAGCAAACCAAGGTCAGCTCCATTCATTCATTTGGAAATCTGTTTAATACCTACAGGTACGGACCCCAGTTTGGAAGGAGGCCCAGAGTCGTGCCTTGCTCAGCCCGCTGAGGGATCACACCGTCTGTTTTGGTTTGGAAAATATCCAAGGGTCCTTGAAAGGGAGGGAGTTCAGGATTGGAATACTTTCAAGTGCCCTCTCTACAGATTAAGGTGGGTTTTTGGACATTGAATTTGGATTCAGCCCAAAGGCCTGAGCGAGAGTTAAAATTTGGAATGCTTGGAATGAAATGTCCCCTTTATGGATAAGGGTGGATTTACAAGTCTGGAATTGTGCCCAATGGTCCAAACAAGAAAAGGTATTGAACCTTTAAGTTTGTAACCTGTTAAAAGTATGACTTGTTCAGAAATCCTGGACAAGGGTGTGCGAGGGCCATATATTTATCTTAGGGGTAGTCCTACTGTGAACCAGACAAGCATGATTAACATTTAGAACCTGGCAAAGTGTCAGACTGATCAAAGACCCCCTGACACTGGTGTATAAAGGCTATGAATTAAGCTTGGAGCAAATCCAAGCAAGCATGCAACCGAGGGAGCATCTTTAAAGATCAGAGCCTATCAAAGTGTCAGACTTAGCCATGGCCCCTGTCTGGGGAATACATAAGTCAGTTATTGGGTCTGGAACAAGTCCAGCAGTCTTTGTGTTAAGTGAAGACGAAGGTGCTGATGCAGGTGCAAAAATATCCCACAAATTTTTATCTTTGCTTTTTTTAGTGCATTCATTTCAGGTTTGGATTTATTTTTTGCCATATGCAGTCTTATTTATTTCCCCCTCTCTCATTTCCACAGATGCAGGACTGAATACAGAGCATGTAACCAGGAATTCTTAAAAAAAATACTACCTTTTCAATGAAAATGCCTGCAAAAAGCCCTCATATCCCCAAAACACTTCTGTAATTAAATACTTAACTTCAACTTTGAAATGTTGCTATTGTAGTTGCATATCTGTCTTCAGCTGCAGTAGTTTCCTCCAACTACAATGACAAGCTTATGGCTTAATAGGTTGAAAGAAAACAGTGGGTCAAACAATTCCACTTTGGTAACAATTTGCTTTTTCCATCTTAGAAATACAGTCCATTTCAGAGAAACCATTGCTTTACTAAAGGTTATTGTTGCATTATCTACCAGATATGAAAGAAAAAACAAAAAATGAATGAAACAAACTTATTTTAATGGTAATTATCAGCAGTTCCACACTTAAAGTGACTATAAGGTGACCAATTTCCCAGAAAGAGATGACTACATTCCCAAGAAGTAACAATTTTAAAATCACAAGGAAACGTTTAACCCTTTTAGACAACATAACTCACACACAAGTGTTGTATAGAGTTCTCTAAAATCCTTGTATCCTGTCTACCTTCAATATGTACCCAACGTCCTCTGAGCATAATAACATACTGTACTAATTACAAAGCTACCACGGTTTACAGAGTTATGTTAGTGATCTTTGGTCCCCATTGTGAAAGATTATAAGAGCCAAATTTAATTAGAGCCTCTGTGAATCTTTGTGTGTGTGTGTGTGTGTGCGCGTGCTGCATTACTTGTGTTGTGGAGACATTAATCTGTTTACACAGTCACATTGCAGAAACCCACATCCCCTTCTGGGGACAGAAAGCAAGCCCCCATAACGTAAATTATTACCGCTTAAGGTGAAGGACAAAGAAATCAATGAATGATGAATCCTGAAAGCTTCCGATATAGTTCTGGAGAAGTTATTTGTCTCTCATGGTGGTGCCCTTACACCAGGATAGCAGAAACAAGGCTTGTGCCACAATAACAAGAGTTGTGTTAACAGTTTTGAAGATCTGTACCACTAGAGAAATAATAGAGACGAGAGTTATCTGTAATTTTAGACACTCTCCTGCTGTGTGAGGTTTCTTAATTGCACATTTGCAATCAGGGAGTTATTGATAGACTGAGATAAACTGTAATCTTATCTGGCATTTTTGGCCATGACTAATTGTTATAACGAAGGATTAGTGAAAGGAAAAGTCATGCATGTCTGCATAATGAACACATTAGCATACAAACGCACAAGCTTGGTACAATCATACATGTTCACACAAGACTAAATAGGCATTCGGGGACAACAACATTTATTTAAAAGAGACTGCGCGGTGAGGTGAGGAGAGTCTGTGGAGTTGCTGGTTGTCTGTGCATGATTCAGAGTGTGAATGTGTATCCGCGTGTGTGCATCTTCCTACCTTGACCTGTCCAACGTAGGCGTGATCCTGCTCTTCGGTGACAGTGAGGTTCACAGGCAGTGAAGAATTGAACAGCGGGTCATTGTCATTAACATCTGTCACCACAATGTTCACCGTCGCAGTGGAGGTCTACACACACAAACACACACACACATAAAAGTTTGTGTTATTCTTCGGGTCAGTTCAGAATGCCTCCGACAAAGTTTTGCTTTTTCAATGACAGATTATCAAAGTATGCAGGATGGATCTGTTTTCCATTTCTACCTTATATAACAAACTAAAGAGCCCATTTTGCTTGCTAATTAGCTGTACTCTGGTCCTGGCTGCCTCATCTCTCTGTGCTTGTAAAAAACATTTACTCTAAAAATACATTGGAAAAACTCTTTACTGTTTGGTGCACTCTGTTCCTGTGTTAAAAGGTATGTTTGTGTTAACCCTTTAGCATTCACCCCCCATTTTCTTGCTAATGAAGACTATAATCTTGGACTCTTATGATTCAACATGTTCGCCTTATAGATGACAGAAAAGGTAAGCTTTGATAAAGGCTAATTCATGCTTTGCGCGTGACGTAAATTGTCCACAAGAGTCCAATTAGACCCCCTGTTAACGTTTGCGTGCAGGCCAAAATTTGTGATTTTGTAGACTGCCCACATTGCAAGCATGCAGACTGCACATGCACCAGGAAAAGAAATGATGCTTAAAACAAATGTCTGTTATTAGGAGATGATGTATGAGGAGACTCTCCGTTTTCGATGGCTTCATAATTAATTATTTAAAGAGGTGTAATTGAAGTGGCCACTGTCAGAGTTTTGAAGTGCTTCGACCAAACACAGTGGGAAGTTCCAAATTCTCAAAAAATCCTCTTCTATGTAAATCCAGGTTGCTTTACGAACCTCAAAAGTAATCAAACGGACATGGTGTTCCAGTGTAATCTGTAACTAGCTGCTATATCCTGTAAACATCACATAGCTTTTCAGAAACATCCACAGGGGCCCCGTGTGTTTTTCTCTGTTTGATATGAAGGTCAGTGTGACTGTCTGCATAACAGAGCGACAGCGTACTGCGTGCGTGTCCAGTTTTAAAGTCTGCATCAATTTGCACCCACAGAAAGCATAAATTGGCCTTTATACTCCCATAGTTGCTCTTATACTACTTTCTAGTGCAATTGGAGTCCACTTGGAGGACACATTGCACACATTAGATTAGATAAGATTAGTGCGGCATCTACGTTTTTTCCAAATGCACACTTTTGTAGAGCAGTAGCCTAATTCTGGGCTGCACACAGAAGTTTACAGAGTGGTTCAAGTGGACTCTTGCAAACTTGGCCAGCAAACTAACATCACTCTGACCCTAGCCAACCTTTGTGGATGCAGAAAGTCGAACACTGGTTTTAAAAGTACCCACAGACCTTGACCCTGCAATGTAAAGCAGCATCCCTTTATTTACTGTTCCACACATTACCGTTTCCATTAACATTTCACTTGACCCTGTTTGCAATCCATGTGGTTGCGTTTGAGAAAAACAACAATAAAAGTACAGTATTGTTTTATTGTATACGCACTCTTGCTACATAGTAAGGAAAAAAAACATTGCTGCTGCTATTGTTGCTCTGATAGTATCTGAAAATGATTTACACCATTTGAAAAGCAAGGATTTGTGCTTTTCAAAGGATGACTCAGAATGGGCTGACGGTATTCAAAATACACTGGCAAATTTTTCTCTTGGCCTTGTATTTGGGTTGGTGAGTGTTCAAGGGGTTTTAAGATATGAATAATTAAGAAAAATGTGAAAATGACTTAAGGGCAACCCGACAGCAGAGAGGCCATCAGTGGAGCATCCCTGCATGTCACTGCTCTGCTCTCTTTCCCCACGTTACCAGTCGGTCTTTACTGTGACTTTCTAATACTTAAATAAATTATAAAAATACTTAAGAAGGGTAGCCAAGGGTCAAAGAGAGGCTGTGTTTACACTCACTTTACCCTTAAATCTGCATTTTTTAAAAAAAAGCTAAACTCTTGACTGCTGCTTTCACTCAGGGGGTTTGGCTTCACCAACATAAAAAAAAAAGACGAGAGTTGGATGCTCATTCTGAGGAAACTGCTTCATAAAACCTGAACATTTCTGTCAAGACGGGAAATAAAACTCAATGGATGACCTGAAGCCTTGAATCGTGTTTGTAAAGATTTGGAGGAGATCCATTAAAAAGCTTTTTTTTTTCTTTTTTCTTTTTTTTTTTCTTTTTTTTTTTTTTTTTTTACAGAAAATGCCACTAATTTGTTTTACAGTAAATGTCACCAAGTCCGAGCAGAAGAGCAGGGCAGAGAGAGAAAAGCAGCTAGGAGGTCACCAATTTCTTAATTTGACTTTCATGAGTGGAACGCAGAGAGTTGTCCAAGAATTGACTTTTAAAGAAGGGAACTGGGAGGGGGAGGAGGAAAATGAAGGAGAGCTAACCGATTTACAACAGTGGGATGAAAAGAGAAAAAAGCAGCATGTGTGTGGGAGAGTGACAATCACAGAGGCGACAACAGGCTATTGAGGTTGGCAGGGCACATGGTGATGCAAGTAATTTGAGGTTAAGAGCTCACAGTTGACAGAACGGTTTATCTGAATGCCAATATATGTAGAGTAGAATGAGCTCTGATATAATGAAGTTGCAGGCTACGGAACACATACACAGACAGACACAAAAGCCTGAGATAGAGTCAGCTCCATTTTGCGTTGGGGGCTCTTAGCACATCACTTTTCAATAGTCGCACACCTCAGAGTTTATTATCTCATAGATACTGTGGCCAGCTGCCAGAATTCAACACTCACCTTCCTGGAGTCACCATATTTCTATGGGTTTAGCTGTATTACTTTGAGAGAAGCCCCGATATGGAGTGTCACAGCTGATATCTGATAATATTAATCTTACACATTCAAAATTTCTATAATGGAATGATTGAAACACATGATTTTCAATCATGCATTTTGGTTCTTTCTTAAATTTCTTATAGGTCTTTGAAAAAAAAAAAGACAATCTGCTCCGCCTACAATATAAATACAGCAATTCTAAAATTTGGTTAAATGTCCTTTGCTATTTCGACGTCAACTAGGTGCTCTAGGTAGCCGTCCACAAGCTTCTGGTTGTATCTTTGACCACTCCTATTGACAGAATAGGCGCAGTTTAACTAAATTTGTTTGTTTTCTGACACTGACTTGTTTTTTTCATCACAGTTCACAGGTTCTTAATGAGTAGGCCTGTCTAAAACCTTAATTGTAGCCTGATTTAACCATTTCTTTATCACTTTTGATGTGTGTTTGGGGTCATTGTCTTGTTGGAACACCAACTTCCTCCAGGACCCAACCTTCTGGATGATTTTTGGTTTTCCTAAAGAATGTGGAGATAAACCTTCTTGTTAATTATTCTGCTTCTTTGTGTTAAGCGACAGTTCCACTTGCAGCAAAACAGCCCCAGAGCATAATACTACCACCACCATGCTCATCTTATGTGGTAATGAATCCAGTTTGTGTGAGTGGCATTTAGAAGTGTTGTGAGAAGAATGAACAATGCTTTGTGACGGATTAGTTTTTGAATAAAGTAATTTCTACATTTGGTGGAAGCAGGTTCCTTAACTGATGCCACCATACAGTACAATACAAACCATCTGACGACAGCATACTGTCCTGCACCAAAGTTTAAATTGCATCCTACAATGCACACTGTCCTTACAGTGGAGCCGGTTTACTGCACCAACTTGTAGGGTCCTCAATCTGTGGCAGAATGATGGATTCACTGGCCAAATAGCCAATTAGGCACTTTGTAGTCTGACACTCTCACAACAGGACATTTAATAATATAGGACACCAACGCTTGTGTATGTGTGTGTGTGTGTGTGCGCGCACATATGAAGACAACCCAAGGCCTTTCGGGTGATGCTGATTAATGGGCCTGTATAAGGCAACTACACTCCAATCTTCTCTTCTCCTTTTTCTATTTCTTTCTTTCCTTGTCTTCCCTTATGTCTCTCTAGCTGATTCCATTCCTCTCTTGTATACCCCCTTCTCTCTCTCTCTTTCTCTATTCACAATACTCTATTCTTTTTTTTTTTTCTCTCCTCCGAAATATAATGGAGTGTCAAGCAGAAAAATGTCCAAACTACTTTTAGCCATTTTCTGACTTGGGGACCCTTGGGGCACAAAGATAATACGCTAATTGTCAAGGTCCAGAGAGCAATTGACTAAGTATGTGTGTGCACGCATGAGTGTGTATGTATCAAGGCTTGTATATGAACACACAGTACAATTGTTAAGGTAATAACGGCCCCTTCAACACCTCTCTCATCTCTCCCCATCCCTCTAACCTCCTCCCACTCGCTGCCTCTCTCCATATTGTGCTGTGTGTAAGAGAAGGTCACAGTATTATAATCAGCATTTTGTCTCCTCAGAGGGATCTTAAACTTTACCTTTTGTTTTAATTGACATGTGGGGGAAGGGGGTTATTGGCGAGGAGGACGGTTTTAATGCTAGACTAATGGATGGAGAGGAGAAGAAAAGAGAAGAGAAGGAAGAGCAAGAAGAAAGGTAAGCTGATGAAAGTCAAAGGAGCAGAGAGAAAGGGAAGCGGGGAGGGCATTTAGTGTCCTCATTTGACTTTCATGTGAGAGTGATTGTGAGCAAATGTGAGAGAACTAGAGACAAACTAGAGACAAACACAGAGAGAGATAGAGAAAGTGACCTGTGATCAATTAGGTAAGTGAGAAAATGAGCAAGGGCACACACGCCTTTGTTCGTACAAAAAAAAGCTCCTGTAAATAGGAATAAATAGGATTTTTGTATGCCATTTTACACATTTCTACTAAGGGATGAGGAGGCAGAGTAAAAAGCATGCCGACATAGAGAGATATAAGAGATGCTATTAAAACAGGAATAACGGAGGACTTCCGCTTCCGCCCAATGGAGTGAGCAGCAAGTTCGGGCAGCTCCGCTAAAACTTCAGTGATTTTAACTTTCTGGACCGGACTGACAGGGCCGACTGGTGATATATCAAAGGGTTTGAGATGCCAACTATATGATGACATCCAAATCTCGCAGACTCATGCAGAAAACTATTCAAGCAACTCCGGTGAATGCTAACGCTAATCAGCTAGCTCCGAAACCGGCTAATGCTAAAGCTACATCGACCCCGGAAAATAGCAACCAAGACAACACGATGGACGGGACACAAGCGACTGGAGAAGAGATGGAGGACTCCGCTATTACTGTACGGGTATTGCAAAACGAACTGAGGTCGTTTCGAGAGAATCTGTCGGCTGACTTAAAGACACAGATCGAGACCATGCGAGGGGAGTTACGCGACGATATCGCCGCACTTCAACAAAAAGCTCAAGAGGACATTAAAACTCTCAGAGACGAACTTTCTGCACAGATGAGGACACTGGCTGACGACCATGGTGAGTCGATAATCACACAGCAAGAAATGGAAAAGTCACTCACTGATGTCAGTGACAGAGTTGCTACACTGGAAAAAACAAACGAAAACCTAACAAAAGAATACAAAAAAGTGCTTGAAAAATGCATCGATCTCGAAAATAGAAGTCGCAGATCAAATATTAGAATACTCGGAATTGAAGAAGATTCTGAAAAGGGCAACCCTACCCGCTTTGTGACAGACCTTCTGACGCAGACTTTGGGGAGAGAAAACTTTTGCTCCCCCCTCATCATCGATCGGGCGCACCGGACCCTTGGCCTAAAGGCAAAACCAGGTGAACGTCCCCGAGCATTTCTGGTCCGCCTGCACTATTACGCTGACAAAGAAAAGATCCTAAGGCTGTCCAGGGAGAAGGGTCAGCTTTGGTACAACGGTTCTCAAGTGCATATCTTCCCCGACATGTCCCCAGAAGTGAGCAGACTCCGGGCGTCATTCAAGCAAGTTAAAGCCAAACTACGTGCTGCGGGCATCCCGTACAGTCTATACTACCCTGCAAAGTTGAACATAACGGTAAAAGGATCCAGGCACGTGTTTACTGATCCACAAAAGGCTGAGGAATTCTTCGCAGGCATCGCACCAGCAGATGAGGAAATGTGAAGCTGAGGATGCGGCTTGATCTGTGCAGATTTCTTTGGGAGCAAAGACAATGGACAGAACGCGTCTGGCATTTAAGAGATGAAGGCTGTGACTGATATATCCTTTTCTTTATTCAAGCGACAAGTGACTGCAGTCTTTTCATAAGTATTTTACACATATAACTTGTCTTGTATATGCACATTATTATTTTCATGACAAGCAGTTTGTTTTACCATTATTTAACAGCAGGCCTTAAGCATTAGTTATTTACTACTTATTTTCTATTATTATAATTTTAATTACTCACAGACAGCGAACAAATAAGCACTCATTAGGAATGTTAAATAGCTCCCAGGTGGTCTGTTAAGTCTGATCTAGATAGTGGACATAATTGTTGGTGATTATTCCAAAAGCGGAACTTAGTGAGAAGTCAAAGGTTTCTTCTACCTCTCTAGTCAAGTTAGGTTGTTCTTTTTGTTTTTTGTTTTTTTTATTTTATTTTTTTTAGAGCTTGCCGGCTGCACTGGTTGCAGTGGGTATGTCTTTCAATTGGGTGAAGACGGAGAGGGCTCTGGGGATTTGGCCTACTAGCCAGGTTGAGTTGTATTCATTGATATCTTATTTTTTATTAATTATTATTATTATTATTATTTCTTTTGCTTTGTGTTCCCTTCCCACCCCCCACCCCCGGAGGTCAGGTCATGAAGGATAATTTTTACCACTAACTAACATAAATGACACAAAATACTGTTAAAATAATCTCTTGGAACTGCAAAGGACTTAATGGGACTGTGAAGCGAGGCAATATTTTTTCCCACTTGGAGAAACTGGGTACAGATATTGGTCTTCTACAGGAGACCCACCTCAAAGATAAAGACCAGTGTAGACTTAGGAAAAAATGGATAGGGCAGATTTATCACTCTAACTTCGGCGCTAAAAGTAGAGGGGCAGCTATAATAATTAAAAAAACAATACCATTTGTTATGAGTAAAGTAATACCAGACAGTAGGGGCAGATATGTTATTGTAACGGGAACGCTTTATAACGATCCAATTACACTAATCAGTGTCTATGCTCCTAATATAGATGATAACCAATTCATATTGTCTTTTTTTTCAGCAATACCTAATATGGACACACATAAACTTATTATTGGAGGAGACTTTAACCTGATACTGGACCCGCAGCTGGATAGATCTTCACGGAGAGCAGTAAATCTGTCAAAATCGGCTAAAACCATTCAAACTTTCATGAACACCTACAAATTAGTAGACCCTTGGAGAAAGCTATATCCTAATAAGAGTGAATATTCATTTTTCTCACCGGTCCATCATTCCTATTCTAGGATAGATTTCTTTTTGATAGATCAAGACTTATTGTCAAAAGTCCAACATTGTGAATATAAAACAATTGTTCTATCGGATCACTGCCCAGTATTACTACAAATTACAATTGGACACCAAACAGCAAGGAATTGGAGATTAAATAACCATCTGCTATTTAACCAAAAAGGACAGGAAGAAATTAAAAAACACATGGAATTCTTTTTAGTAACTAATGACACACCAGATGTAACCAGGAGTATTCTTTGGGAAACACAAAAAGCTTACTTGCGTGGACAGTTGATTGCTCTGAGTAGCTACAATAATAAAAAACGTAAGGAGAAGGAATTCAATATTACTAATGAAATCTCAGAAATAGATAAGCAATATGCAACCTCTCCTACACCTGATCTCTATAATAAAAAGCAATCCCTTCAAACCGAACTCAATTTGCTATATACTACTGAAACAACCAAATTATTAACACGATTAAGACATAAATACTACGAACATGGAGAAAAGGTAGGAAGGCTCTTGGCATCCCAAATTAAGGAACGAGAAGCAACAAGATCGATAGTGGAAATTAGAACGGATTCGGGACAAACAACGATAAATTCCAAAGAAATTAATGAAACCTTCAAGAAATTTTACAGTAAATTGTACACTTCTGAGTCGACAGGCGACAGTACAATAATTGATAATTTTTTTAGAGGCCTTAATATTCCTCAAATTAGCATAGAACACAAAACTTTATTAGAAAGGCCGGTAACTCTAGAAGAAGTAAAACAAGCAATAAATAAAATGCAAAACTCGAAGGCTCCCGGTCCAGATGGATACACAGCAGAGTTCTACAAGCTTTTTAATAATCAGATCTCCCCGACTCTATTACAAGTGTTCAATGAGGCACTGGCCAAAGGCTTTTTACCTCCATCATTTTATCAAGCCCATATCTCACTCATATACAAGTCTGGTAAGGATCCTTTAGAACCCGGCTCATACCGACCTATAAGCTTACTCAATGTGGATTATAAAATCCTGGCGAAAGTGCTGGCTACACGTTTGGAAAATATACTCCCCACTATCATATCTCGGGACCAGACGGGGTTCATAAAAGATAGACATCTTTTCTTTAATGTAAGGAGACTAATGAATATTATTTATTCTCAACAAACAGATAAACAAACCGAAGAATTGCTGCTGTCCTTGGATGCGGAGAAGGCCTTTGACAGGGTCGAGTGGGATTATCTCTTCTCGACCCTGTCGAGGTTTGGATTTGGTTCCAGTTTCGTATCACTAATCAAATTACTATATGTCCAGCCACAGGCATCCGTTCAAACTAATAATATGAATTCATCTTACTTCCCTCTAGGGCGTTCAACAAGACAGGGCTGTCCCCTATCCCCGTTACTATTTGCCTTGGCAATCGAGCCATTGGCTATTGCGTTGAGAACAACTAGGGGATACTCTGGTATTTTCAGGGGAATGACAGAACATAAGGTATCATTATATGCCGATGATTTATTGTTGTATGTGTCAAATGCTAGAGAATCCCTTCCGGTTGTTATGTCGGTATTAAAGGATTTTGGATTAATATCAGGATATAGGACAAACTTTTCTAAAAGTGTTCTTTTCTTAATTAATAGCTCAGCCCAACAATCTAACCCAATGCTTAGCGCTTATCCTTTTTCTATCTCAAATAATTTTAAATATTTAGGGATTAACATTACACAAGAATTCCATGGTCTTTATAAACATAATTTCTTAACTTTATATGAACAAACAAAACAGAATTTGGACAAATGGGGCAACCTTCCGGTTTCTCTAGCGGGAAGAATCAATATAGTAAGAATGAATATCCTACCAAAGTTTTTATTTTTATTTCAATGTATACCTTTTTTCATTACTAAAGCATTCTTTACAAAATTAGACAATTTAATTTCTCAATTCATTTGGAACAAAAAGACTCCGAGGATTAAGAAATCTTTTTTACAGAGACCAAAGGAACTTGGAGGGATGGGATTGCCTCGCTTCAGACTCTACTATTGGTCTTGCAATATTCGTTCTTTGTCCTTTTGGTGTAATGCAAGGGGGGCTGAGTGGGTTGAGATGGAGAATCAGAGTTGTCATCCTACTTCATTACAAGCATTGATTTATGCCTCCTTAA
Source organism: Chromis chromis (assembly GCA_900302755.1). Taxonomy (NCBI): domain Eukaryota; kingdom Metazoa; phylum Chordata; class Actinopteri; family Pomacentridae; genus Chromis; species Chromis chromis. The sequence goes on from OMNN01019458.1 coordinate 14,322, forward strand.
AGACTACCAGTCCCAAAGCCAAGAGCCTCGTGGTTTCTCATTCAGTTAAAATTTGGCATCAAATTAGAAAATATTTCAAATGGCAAGATATCTCAATATTGACTCCAATTACACTTAACCACGAGTTTACCCCAGCAATTGGTGAAACTTCATTCTTTCAATGGAAAGTGAAAGGAATACATTCAATACAGGATTTGTTTATTGAAAGAGTGTTTGCAACTTTTGATCAATTACGTGAAAAATATAAAATTGCAAGCACAGACTTTTTTAAGTATTTACAAATTCGTAGCTTTGTTAAAACAATGTTCTCGTCTTTTCCTTCTCAGCCCCCTAATTCAGAAATGAATACTGTACTTTTAAAAGACCCATTGAAAAAAGGTTCCATTTCTAAAATATGTAATGAACTGTCGGATAAGGAATATATGCCCTCACTTGATCACCTAAAAGAATCTTGGCAACAAGACATTGGAATAAACATCACTGACTCTCAATGGACGAAAGCTCAAGAAAACGTCCATTCATCTTCAGTCTGCGCTCGACATGGATTGCTGCAATTCAAAGTTTTGCACAGGCTACACCTCTCTAAAGTACGGCTCTCCAAAATGTTTCCTGGGGTGAACTCGACTTGTGACAGGTGCGGTCAAGAGCAGGCCTCACTAGCTCATACTTTTTGGAACTGTCCAAACATAACACCTTACTGGACTGAAATATTTAATTTGATGTCTCATGTTTGTCAAATACAGCTACACCCTGATCCTGTACTTGCACTTTTCGGAGTACCCCCAATCACCATTAATCTTTTGAACAAACAGAAAACTGTTATCAAATTTGTTTCAGTGCTATCTAGAAGACTGATCCTATTAAATTGGAATAAAAAAAATCCTCCAACTTATATTAATCTGTTACATGATGTAATGAAACATCTTCAATTGGAAAAAATCAAATTTGAACTAAAAGGAAAGGTGGATGATTTTTGTCTGATATGGGATCCATTTCTGGAGTACTTTAACAAATACAAACAAGCAAAAAGCTGAACATAGAATAATTAAATGACCTGACCCCCCCTACTAATGACGCATTTACATGTATTTTATTATGAGATTCAAATAATATGAAAAAAAAAACTACCCACTAATGCAGTTAATTCTCAACATAAATGGAGCTAACGTCCCTGAAGCCAGACTCTAAA
>OMNN01019465.1:0-16723 GCA_900302755.1 Chromis chromis
ATGCAGTGTTTCCCTTACATAGGTTTAGCCGTGGCGGTCCGCCACGCCTGAAATTCGACCGCCACGCCTACAAAATGCCGAGAATGATTTTTTTTTACGGGGACATCGTCAATATTTCAATTTAACCTGCGCTGCCGCTTCCCGAAGAAGCAGCGGAAGCCAGAGCCGTAGCAACGGGGTAAGCAACTCAGGCAATTGCCTAAGGCCCCGAGCTGAAGGGGGCCCCGAGGGACAGCTGATATTGCTCCATATCAGCGACATAACCATAAACCCCCATAGACACTGCAATGACACGTCGGGAATCTCCCAAAATGGGGCCCCATTAGCCGGCATGCATCGACGTGCGGTCCTTGTTTTCCGGGGGGGGGGGGGGTTCAGAGCGGCCCAAGATATGAGGTGTACCGGTTAGAAAACAGGCAGCTTGACTCCCCAGGTTTGGTCTTTATTGCAGGATTTAGGTAAGAACAACAGCAGACAACTTGAAGGGCTCGGCTTTCGAAGCAAATACAAGTCATGTCTAAACATGCGAACGTGAGAGAAAACTACGATGCAGAGCTACGGAGAAAAAACGGCACACGAGGTGCGTTCAGGGACATTAAGGAAAAAACAGTAACACTCAATTTACTCGGTAAAATGGATAAACACAGACTGAATAAACCGAACAACATTGTACTCAAAATATGAGGGCTTTCTAACACAAGTATTTACTGCATATCAATCATTCAAATTTGACAGTGGTTAACAACTGTCATGTATGATGTTAAGCTCAAAACATATATTTATTCGTACTTCATACACGTACTACACTTTACACCAACTTTAACAGCTCACATTAATTAAAAAATATTGTCCAGTTTTGCTTAGGCAGTATGTCATCACAAGCCTTGTTGTCAATGGCTGTGTACATACATTCATAGCCACACGAATAAAACGATATTTTATTCCAGAATAAAGCATTTGTTGTCAAGTACTAAAAATGATTCTAGCATTGATTCTGCTGTCAGTTTAGTCTGTCTTAACTGGTGAAGATCATGGGGGGGGGGGCTTGCCTATTAGAGCAGCGCCCCCGGTGAACAAGCCGCTCGTTCGGTACCACCACGGCTGAAACAATTTCTAGGGGAAACACTGTAACACATGCACTGAGTTTGAAATCTTAAGAGACACAAAGTCCAATAAGCTCAATATATCTGTGTTGTTTTATTTTTTTTATCCGTTTCATCTACACAGTATGTTTCAGCCCCTACAGTATGCTTCCAACTTTTTACCACTACCAGGTCTGTAATTACAGGCTGACGGCCATAAATCAATATAATTCCACACATACATGAAAGCATGAATACATCTGCACCATGTTGGAGCAGATTTATTTTATATGTCTCACTTACTTGAGCAGGAGTTCTGTGCACTGTCTCTGTGGTGCAAAGCAGGCAATGGCCCACACTTTGATCTCAATCCCAGTGTGGAACTGCTTGTTCCTCATGTCCCATACTCCCTGGATTGGTGTGGCTATTGCTTTGTTCTGCAAAATGTAATAACAACAACCGTATTAGTGCTAGTCAGTGTACACACAATGAAGTTACTCCAATGAAACTTAATAAATCAACTGTGTTGCAGCTGTCTGCGTGCTCCAGGCAGCTGTCACCACATTAAAAACTAGCATTCAACATACCCTGCCTCCATACAGTATTGAAGGTGCTTGTAGGACGCGGCCATTCACTTCTGTCATCTCATCTCTCACCATTACTCCAAATTCACGAACGTAAGGGTCAGTGTTGAAGTTGGCACTTCTCATCTGGGAGGGAAAAAACACAGCAGGTGAAATAAATAGGATTATCACAACCTCTCACTTTATCTGAACGGTGTCAACATTTTAAGTTATTTCTTCAAATACAGTCATAATATGAGACAAATCAAACAATTATACATGTTCATTTAAAAAAAGGTCAATAGGGTACCAGTCAGTTGAGAACATCATGAACCAATCAGCAAAAACCACTGTGTCTGAAAAAAGCTGCATCTTGAACAGAAGCTTGTCCTTATCTTACTTAAACAGTCAAGTAAAGCCTATTTCTTTAAATAAGGCTGGTCCCTATTTTTAAATAACTATCGTCTACAACTATTAATGACACAGACTTTCCCTTTTTCATTTTTGGGTAGTGTTTCTAGCAGTAGCCTGACTGAACCGGTGAGCTCCCAAGTTTACCATCTTGGCATGATCTGCTATTGGCTCCACACCAATGGCCAAACATTGCTGATGAATCCTGGTCTGTAGCAGTTGGCAGAATGTAAACACTTTGTTTTCTTTTTCTCATGTTGTTGCAGAAAAGTGTAAAACTTGTGAAAACTGAGGTTTTGAAACCTGGTAGCCTTTAAGTTTTGTGATTGTGATAGTGTTATGGGACAGAGCAGACAACTGTGTTGCATTCAGGACACATTTATCTTCCAATAACTTACCAATTTACTAATCTCATCCTGACGGTCTGGTGCTGATCGGGCTGTGGCACGGATCATAGTGGAGGTCTGATTGTCTGTCAGCTTTTTGATGCAGCGCTGTCCTGCCACTATGTTACACACCTGGAGAGGCCCCACATAAAACAAAACATGTTTTGAAGAAAATCAATAGTGCCTAAGGTCACTTTTTCAAAAATAAGTGCTGTACGCAAAAGAGGGTTGGTGGTGCTTACCTCTAGAGGTAGGTAGGTGTGCTTCTGCTCCTGTCCCACCTGTAAACATGGGAGGTGGGGGTATCGCAGGATGAGCTTGTATTTGTCTTTGAAGTACTGTGCTACTGTGCATTCAATAGTTTGGCCATTCTCCTGCTGCAGAGGGAACCTACGGGAATAAACAAATCAAACACTCAGCATGTCTGTGAAGCTTTTTAAATTTGCAGGCAGTGGGGGACTTTTCACACCAGTTTGTCACAAATTTGGTATCAAACATTTTCAAGACACATCATGTGGACCGAAAATAGGATGGATGTGGTTATACAAGGATTATTATTGCTTCCTACCTAGAGGCATTACATTTGACAAATTATGTATAAACACAAATTTTTTTTTGTTCATTTAAAAGCGTATGTTGACAAACAGAACACCCAACATTTTAATTAAAAACATAAAAGAGCTTTCTTACGTTTGGTGACTGGCTGGTCTTCTGGTCACATTGCACACTCTGTACTTCCTCTTCATCTGCCCACAGTGAGTGATCTCAACCTTTAGGCCTGATTAGAGGAATCACAATAAAGGATAACAGAGGTTGTGTGACAAAGAGATAGAAAACAAGCAAAATAGAACACAAGCAAGAAATAACTATTTATATAACTATAAACCTCAATATTAGATTTAAGATTCCTATCTTCTATGCCTTTTACTGACTAACAGTTCAAATTAAATTTGAGTCAAGTCATAATTTCCAACCCTTCCAAAACAAAGTTAAAACCTGTAAACAACACTCCTACACTTTACTTACCTTTGATTTCTTTTGTAAATTTCACTCGTTGAGAGTCTGTTAAAGGCTTCTGTTGTTCTTCAATGCTTTTGAAATCCAAGACCTCACACATGAACTCAATTACAGGCTGGGCTTTGTAGAATGCAGTGGCGGAAACTGCAAGCAAAACAAGCACACAGAGATTAGATTTATAGAATCAACTTTACTTTATACAACTTTTGTCAAAGAAACGTGAGAATTACCATCAATGTTTAGCATCATTTTCCAGAGGGAAGGCCTGACAGACTGGTGGAAACCAAACCACACCTCTCTGCCACCACCAAGAGGATTCGAGCATCCCTCTGAAGGAGTGAAGAAAGAGCGTCCCACTGGGGTATACCTGCACCAGAAAAGAGTGAGTGGTGAACTCCGAATAACAGTGAACAAAAACTATTCAACGAACTGATTAAAACAAAGTCCCTTAATAAAGAAACGTAAGGAAAAGAGATATAGACTACTACATTCCTATGAAATAACAACATTAACTTAGACAGGAAAAAATTAAGCGACAGATTATCTATTCAAGTTTATTGTTACACAATATTGGAACAAATGGAACCTATCTCTGCCTGGAAGGTAGAAAATTAAGTAGTGCTGAGTGAAAACCAAGTCATTCAGCACTATTCTCTTATGCTATGTTTATTCCTTTGGGCCTTAGATAAATCTGGTCTCTGTAAATTAAATACAACTGTGTATTCACTCATGTAGTGCGACCAGATTTTCACATATTCAGTGGACTTGAATTGCTGGAACTTTGTGCCCGTGACTGTATGTTGAAAGCTTTGGAGTAGCAATAACATCGAGGGTACAAAATTTGTAATAATGTTCAAACATAAGCAAAACATCCTTGAGGTCATTTTACAACTACAAGCAGAAAACTTGCTGTGCACTGGTAAAGGATTATTTTAAGACATCACTTTAAAGGCCTGAATAACAACATGTAATAACAATCCGTACAACAACGATCAAAGACCTACCTCATAGAAGGCAAATGTCTCATGACCACGTCCAAGGCTTGAATCGTCTCAAAGGGGACGCTGGGTAATCGTCCTGATAATGCCTCATGCAGAGCTTGTAGACTAACGCAGGACACCCACTTGATGGATACTTTGAAGCTGCGGTCTTTGCCTTCACCAGGAATTGTCACCTCAAGCTCCACCTGTGTGAGAAATGGGCAAGAAACAAAAGGGCAGATGTAATACATTTTTCCCAAAAAATATAGGTTTCATTGTTCCAGGTTGTCTTGTAGAATACATACTTTGTCTCTGCCTATGGGTAAGGGCATGGCAGTGTAGAGGTTCTTCCTTCCATCATACACCGGCTTTCGATCACCAAAGATCTGTGTTTTAAAGTGCTGGACCATGTGCTCCACAATTTCACTGAGAACAAAATGAAAAAGTAAATTACTACTGGGCCCAGAGCATTTTCCTCACCGATCTTCTGATGAAATATAGACATGGACGTACCGATTGACCCTCCTGGGGCATTTCTCAGGCTTGATGTCGATGTCATAATGGTAGACCTCCAATTTGGGGATTTCCATCTCGAAGAAGTTGGCTTGGAGCTTGATTGTCCTGCCCATGGTGCCAAAGTCTGGCCGTGATGGTGGCTTGAACACATATTCTGGCACCGGGGAAGATGGAGGGTCTGAGCCAGGGGGGTCAAATGATGGGAAACAACAAAAGAAAGGTAAAGATCACAATGTACAGACATCAGAAATACCCCTATCAGTGGTATATAACCTCATAAATAAGAGTTGTGTTTACATACATAACTAAACTGTCTGACTTGCACACGAAAAATAATAATAGGTTTCGAAGCTGATCATAACAGAAAATAAAAGCTTGTTTTACCCATGAGTTAGCAATTATTGGAAGAATAATGGAAAACAAATCTGTTGTTAACTAATTACTCATCATTTGTAAGTGAATTGTGTGGTAGCGGGTTTAAATCATGTGTTCAGTGCTATGAGGAATTTCCTTTTATATATAGATTTGAAACCAAACTACAGAAAGAATGGTCACATGAATCAAATATTGTCTATGTATCCTCGTAGTTTCAATCGTAGCATCTGGACTTGGTTGAGTTAGCTCGAAGACGTTTCACCTCTCATCCAAGAGGCTTCATCAGAAGCGGGAATGACCTCACTGTGAGCAGTGAGAGGGAATGACCTAACGACTCGCATAATGAAGCGAGGGGCAACACACACCCGGCAGACGAAAGCTTCAATAGTGTTAATGGCTCCTGATGAGAGGTGAAACGTCTTCGAGCTAACTCAACCAAGTCCAGATGCTACGATTGAAACTACGAGGATAACCATGACCTGGATGACTGAGAACCTTCACAGACATTATCTATGTAAACATTCTAATGAAACATGTCAGGATGACTTCTGCATAACCTCCTCAGCCATGTCAGATAACTAGCCTTTAACATGTGGCCAAAATTATAACAACAAGTGACGATGCCTCACAAATTCCAAAATATGATATTCTATGAAGCTAAATGGGTATTTGCTTGAGTCAGGAGTACTTTAATTACTCCACCAGCAGCTCAAAATTGAATCATTTCAAGGCAGTTGTATGACTGCTCTTTTTCAGTGACTATTTAGTTAAGCTGTTCCTCCACCTAGCTCACAAGTTTTAGAAATATTAAGAGTGAGTGAGGCATCATTTAAACAATCAGTATCCCAAGTATATCTGTGAGTTGGCTACCATCAACGATGCGGACAAAACTAATGCTGTTTGCTACTGATATGCAGCCCAATAGTGCAACCTTCCCAGCTTCAAATCAGAACCAGTCTGTTTTTTACACCCTGAAGGACGTTTTTAATGTGTGGATATGATTTGTATTATCCTGGAGAAGATGCACTAAGCTTTCATCAGTGGTAGACGCCAGAACGCTGCATATCTACAAGTTCAGATATTTCAGACTGTCAAGAGCAAACACTCCTTTCTCTTCAGCGTCTTATCTTTGTGCTCCAGTTCTGCTCTTTCAAACAGAAGGACACCCATAAAACCTCGCTATATATGGTTGATTTTAATGAAAGCCCTTTAGTGTGCAAAAGTGCAATGCAATTCAGAGCACAAAATGAGGTGCATTTAGAAGGACACTGGCTATGTAGAATGGCACCATCTTTACAATCTCACCGATGGCACCAATTCACCTGTGTCCTATTTTCCGGACAATTTCATTATTCAGTCAGAATGTTAATGCACTTTGGATGAGTGCATACTGTGATGCTTGAAAGATATAAAAAACCATAATGTGGCCAATTACACTGGACCAGTGCTGGGACCAGTTTAAATCTTTAAAGTCCAAATATGGGAAAAACTTACCAGAGCTTACTGACCCAGAGGAACGGGGTCCCTCAAGCATCTCAGCAGCTACAGAGGACAAAAAGTACATGTTAGAAATGCTCAAAAATCCACTTGGTCTGACACATACTGTACTTAAATATAATGAGCAGCCAAAACATGTCCTTAACACAGGACAAAAATCTAAATTTACTGTTAAACAAGTTAAAAACTGTTTCGTTATTTAGTAAACAGATGAAGGAAAGTGCATAATGCTACTCATTCTTAAGAGTAATTGCAAATACTTGCTCTTTTTCAGCAGGTCTTGCTCTCCTATCACTTTCACAGCACCATCGTCCACAATCTAGGGACCCTTATCACTATGTAAACAGAAGGTATCGAGCAAGCTGGCAATCTAACTCTGCTGAAGCCACCCTTTCTCCTGGAAATAGCCTACTTCTCCACACCAAGTCCTATTTGAGCTCTGCAGAGAGCACAAAGAAAACAACCCCTAAAACAATTACTGCATTCAAGAAATACAATATAGTGTTGCTATTGATTGTGTCCTCTCTTACTCAGGTTTAAAAAGCCAGATAAAGATGACTACAATGCTATAAAATAATTACACTCCTTTGCTAAACGAGTTCAGTAAGTTACCATACTGTTACTGTACACATCCACAAGCTAACTTCATGGACATACTTTTCGTTTATTCTTCAATGCCATAAAGTCAGCATCGCATTAACAAAGCAATCTGATGGCGTCGGTTAAAATATAAAGAGTGCGAAGCTACTTAACACAAATTAATTAGTCAAATTGAAGTTGAACACTGTTAAGCTAATCATAGCTAAAGATTGTGGATGAGATTAGATTGCATGGTCGGCCGCTGAATGTCGCTTTAACTATGTGCTTTGTGTTTAACCGAGAGGCTCTCAAAATGATGATCAGCGTGTTCCTAATCGCTCGATTTGTTCAGAAAATGTGTGCCAGTCGAGCCCATTTCGGTGAATTATAGAGGAAAGTTTACTAAAAACAAGTTCGGAAAACGAGGTGCCGCTGAAGCTAACTTGGCTAACAGCAGCTTGTTGTTGTTGCACGCTAGCTAAGCTTGCCTCTGTTACTAATGCCTCCACTTAAGACTGGGACGACATGTTCTTCGCCAAAGGGTTTATTGAGTTTTATAATAACCAGCTAAATTAAACAGACATCCATTGTGTGTTTCGGCAACGTCTCGCTGCGACGTAACCGAAAAATGCAGCAACTAAGTTAGAGTGTTAATTTTTGCTAGCTGCATCACTTAGCCGATGCTAACGCTAGCAGCAGCACTTACCTCCAGCAGAGGAATACATTTTGTCGACTTTTTAAGCGTGTGTCGTGGACGTACAGATACTCCACTTTATTCCGGCCAAATTCCACCGAAACTCATGCGTGGCCGAAAAGTACTTATATATCCAAGAGCAAGGGAGGAAACCCAGTTCGAAAAATAAAGATATTTAGTTAGCCAAGTGGTAAATATTTGGAGTCTCTCATCCTCGGCACGGCCCCATCCCCCCAACACACAAAACCAGAGCCGAGTGAGCAGAGAGGCACAAACAGACATGCGCGGCGAGAGAGTTCCCTCCCACTCACCCACGTCTTTGGTCACTTTCATTCAGACAGAATAAACCCAACTATTTACACCTTTTCATTGCCTTTTGTTTCACAAACAATCCAATCAGTGCAATGGTGTGGTCTGTTGCAAACTCTTGAAAAATGCAACTATATGTACAATCTGTACTGCTGTTTCACTTAAATAACATTGCAAATATTTTATTACTTTATAATAGCTTTGATTTGCTACATTTGCTTTTTATTTGACTCAAAACCAAAACACCATGTTAAATTCCTCATATGTGAAAACCTACTAGGCAAAAAAACATACTCTGAATCTGAATTTCACTTTTAGAGACAATGTTTCTGTTTATATTAATACAAATGTGGGGCAACCAACAGCACTGAGGTTATTAATGTTCTCTATAGTACAAAACTGAATACAAAGGGGGAAAACAAAGACAACATCAATCCTTCATGATGAGGTGAACAAGGTGAAATAAAACTAAATGACAGTGTACATTTGCAAAGCTAGAGGGCATTATTTGTTCATAAAACTAAATGAAAGGATGTAGACGTGAATATTGTTTTGATAGAGGAAAACATGTTTTAATGTGTTGCTTGCACTGCACAATTTAAGTTAATTCAGTTTAGAAACATGAGCTTCCCCGTTTACTTAAAAATGTAAGTTAACTGCACTTTGGTTGATCAACTGGTCCAAAGTCATCTCATAAGTTGTGGAAGTGTAAAACTAACTGAGTTAAATTAATTGAACTTAAGAAAACAAGTACAACAAACTCAAAGTATTAAGTTGAATCAAATAGTCAATGATTACAGACAGATTTAGATTTTCTGAAATTAAAAAGTTTCTTCTTCATGTAACACTGAAGCCATTTTTGACCAGAGTCAGTCAAAGATAATCTGTGAGGCTGCTCCTGGTTACAGTGAGATAAGTTAAAAGTCTGTGGGCGTAGGAACTGAATTCAGTACCTTTGTCAACAATGCATCCTTGGGCCTCTGCATATATGCTAGTTTTGTTCCTTGTAAGCTTAATTAATGAGTTAAGTAAACTCTCAGGTGTTCGTTCATTCAAATGACTCAAGTTGTAAGAACTCATGTTTTCAAGTTCTAAAGTGGTGTAAAAAAATTAAACATTTTAAGTTCAATTAACCAGAAAAAAAACTCACATATTCACATTCAGTAAACTAGAAATTGTTTTGTAGTCCTTTACAGTGTGGTTTAATTTACACAGTTAATACACAAGGCTTTCAAGGTGTTAAATTTGGATTTCTGGATGTAAAATTTTGCTAGAAGAATAAGCAGGTAAATGTATATTCTTTGATTTTGCTGCTACTGTCTTACTGAAACAAAACAAAACCTACTCAAGTACTTTCATAGTCTTAAAGCAGCTATGATTACAATGCCAGAATAAATGAAGAGGGGCTTCTGGGAGAACATCACAGAACGAACAGCTCACCTTGACATGGGTTTGCAACTTTACAAGCTAATAATCAGCTGGGTAACATCTCTTTAAGGTTTGTAAAGAGACTTCTCTGATATAAGCAGGCAGCAGGTGAGGTCCAGATGAGCAGGTTTTGGGGGGGGAGCTATCTTGGCGGGAAAAACTCTTTAGTGACGTCAGACGCACGCTGCGCGCTTTTAGCGTTTCTCCGAATTCAAATGGTGTGAACAACACGGAGGCGGGTTTCTTAATTTTCTTCATTAAAAACACACTTTGACGTTATATTTAGTGGCTAACAATACTGGTTTGGTGTAATAAAATGTGAACCTTAAACGGAGGTGATAAAAACCTGTCAACAAGTGAGCCACCACAGGAAGACGTTCAGGGGTATGGAGAACTGTTTCCGGGTCGGCGAACCAGGTAAGCTAATTTGAATAATATGAAAGTGTTTGTCAGTAGTTTGTTGTTTTTATTTACTGGTTCAACTATTGGTACGAAAGAGGCAGAGGGATGTGTACAGAGAGTTCGACAAGGCAGAGTATTTTAGTGACATTTATCGTGAAGTCGCCGTTTTGTATATATCACATTTAAAACAACAGCCGTCGAGTCTAAATGCTTTCCAATAGGCGTTTTTAATAGGCAGGAATTTACCTGAAAAGTTTCAAAATGGAGGTTAAGACCCCACAATGTTATTAATCATGCAAATCAACCAAACTTATTTAAATATTATAGTTAAAATCCTACAATATTAATAATTTTGCAAAGTTTACCTGACTAATTTAAATGTTAGGGTTAAGACCCTACAACATTAAACATAATACAAATGAACCTGACTAACTTAAATGTTAAGTTTAAGGTCCTATAATGTAATTAATTGTGCAAAAGTCACTTAAGTATTAAGGTTAAAACTCTACAATTTACTTAACAAACTTTAATATTGTTGATTCAAATATTGTGCTATTTAAATTTATTTATATATTAAATGTAATAAAATATAACTTGCCTACCTTCAGTGTTGAGGTTAAGAACCTACAATGTTATATACACTATCAAGCTACCTGACTAATTTAAACATTAAGGCTAAGACCCTACAATATTAAACTAATCCAAAGGTTTGAATGAGTGAATTGTCAATATGCTCCGTATGAGCAGCATGTAGTGGAGAGGAAAACCCTCCTGCTGAACCAGGGGAGGGCGGCCATTTGCTGTGACCAGGTGGGGTGAGGGTGAAGACAAAGATGGCAGAGAGAGAAACAGACAACAAACAAGAGATTTTTTTTTCTGGGGAGTTTTTTCCCTCCTTTTATTGATAGAGAGACAGGGTGAAAGGGGGTATAGAGGAGAGTGACATGCAGCAAAGGGTCTTGAGCCGGACTCGAACTCATGACCACTGCTGGCGACCTGCGCCCACATGGTAACGCTTTAACTCAGTGAGCGAAACGGCGACCCCAAACAAGACAGATTGTTTGATCCAGATCAGACCAATGCAGCTCCTGAGAAATACATATCTGTAGAGAGGTACAGGGAGAGAGGATGTGGAGGACAGAGCGTAAAAAGTATATTTGTGCTGTAGTAAAGTACGGTTGCGAATGAATCTCGTTTATCTTTCTGCTTTGGTGATAGTAGTTTACTTGTGTGGATTTTATCAACTGGAGATTGCACTTTGCCTTTAAACTGCTATTCTAATTTTGGCAAAAGTGTGGAAACTAGGCTCACTACTTCTTTAGCATTCCACATCTGATGTGAGGATGTTCACGCTTCTTCAGGTGTTTCTGCAGCAGAAAACAATTGGAGAATGTCTCATGACAAAATCATATCATATGGCAATACTTAGATTGGAATAAGTGGACTTCAGGTTCAAGTTGATGTTCCTTTTAGTGAAGTTGCAGCAGTGCTCATTTAGGAGGAATCAAATGATTTAGGTACGTCTAACTTAAACTGGTGGCATTTATATTACTTGGTAACCTAATTTAGATAAACTTAATTTAGTTGTGTGTTGCCAGTTGATGCAAATAATTTAAGTTGGTCCAGCATTTCTCTTTTTTTCAGTGTGGGAGAGCAAAGACAATGTTCATAATATACAGTAGTAGATATGAATTCATCGAGGAAATGACAAGAATCACAGCAGACTTAAGTATATGCACATGTGAAGACAAGCATGAACAGGAGTATAGCTTAGTGTGTAGAATAAAAAAGAGGTAGAGCTTTAAAAGAGAAACATATAAGTGAAAATCAGGCCTCAGACTGTAGAAATCAAGGTTGCTAAGATATAGACCAGATCTAATTTCCCCAGATTTAAGATACATCATACCAAAGAGCAATATAACAAGTAGAAAAGCCAAAAATAAGTGTTTTTATTTAGTTTTTTTTAAATTAATTTTTTAACAGTTTTCTTAGATCCAGTTTATTGTCCATTAATAAAGTTTAGCTCTCAGTCAGAAGTGCTTTCTGTAGACATGTATATATGGCACAATAACCATCATTCCACTGTGAATATGACACTGGATTATGGCTATAATGTGCAATAGTCTCTTTTTTTCATAGTATATATCAGAATATAACCCTGTAGTGTCATATTGTGTTTGAGATGGATTAATCCATTTTGTATTTGATTATTCTTTACCTTTTTCTCCTGCATTGTGCTAAGAGAGTTCATGTTTATATAATTATACCAGGTTTGGAGCTAAGGCTGATTAATAAGTTGTCCCGAATGCAACATGTTAGAAATTTTCAGTGTCCCTCTTTAACAGGACTCACCCTGTTTGATGTTGTATGGCAATATCTTCTATATGGCTCAATATAAAGCTGAATAAATTAAGTATTAGTGGTTTCTATCCTCACACCTGTTGCACTGAAGCCTTTTGGACAGTTTGGTTTAGACTTTAATAGACTTTGCCTTTCAATCATAGCATGCTGCCCTTGTTTGTTTGTTTTTGTTTTTTACCTGCACCAGGTTTAAGCTGAGATAACAATCTGCTGTTGGTTCCTTACCAAAACACTGTTTGTGTCTGTGTTGGTTTGCCGTAAAGGTTGCAGTGCAGCACCTCAGTTTGTCCACTGGTCGGCGCTGTCCACCACTGAATGTGCCCACTAAGGGACTGAGCATTGATTTGCTCGGCCGCAGGCTTTAAGAATGGATAACAAAAAAAAGCATCTTTAATGATCTTGTCGGGCCTAAATAGCCTGAATATATTGAATTAATCTATAACCTATTGGATTTTTTGATCGTTTAACCTGATCATCTGTCAGGGGTGAACAACATTTGTTTCAGATTTCGCCTATTAAAATGTAAAATAATAACAAATGAGCTCAATGATCAACCTGAGTTCTGTTTTATCCGTGATTTCTTTTCTATGTGAGATAATTAAAGCATTTGATTTCCATGCTTTCATTTGTGCCTAAAGAAAGTTAATAGAATAACGTTTAGTCTGCTTTGATAAAATGCATAAATAAGGAACAGGCTAATAAAGACAACCGTATTAATGGGTCAGCCCTGCAGCAGGGGCCTTTCTGGTAACGAGGGTTTCGTCCCTCTAATTTATCCCGCTGAAAACGGCGATTGGCGACACTTTAATTGCTCCTATTGATTGATAGTATAAAAACACAACAATGCAGCCTCATAGCCCGGGTGGTTTCCCCCTTATAAGAAAGCTGGCGGAGTGAATTGGGTGTAGCTGTGTCTGTGTGCGCCTTGGCCAATGGAACCAGATCCTCCCTGCAGTGCGTAAGAGCGCGATTTAGGATTTAACCAAGTCTTTGCTGCGGGGCTGGCTGCAGTCTTCAGCAGAGCCCGACGGCCTGAGAGCCCTGCAACAATGCCACTGTAGTTTTTCATACCACTTTTGGAATCAGACCGTCTCGTTTTTTTATTATTATTATTTGCTAATTAAGTAAAAAACAAAAACCCACGCGTTCCGTCGCGAAGTATGACTGGAGTTTTCGACCGGAGGATCCCGAGTGTGAAACCCGCAGACTTCCAGAGCTCCTTTCAACTCTCCACCATGCACCATCCGTCTCAGGAATCTCCTACTTTACCCGAATCCTCCGCCACGGATTCTGGCTACTACAGTCCCGCCGGTGGAGTCACTCACGGCTACTGCTCGCCCAGCTCCAGCTCGTACGGGAAGCCTCTCAATGCCTACCAGTACCAGTACCCGGGCGTAAACGGATCTGCTGGAAATTACTCGACAAAATCCTACACTGATTACAGCTCGTACACGACCCCCGCCTACCACCAGTACGCCGGGACTTACAGCAGAGTGCAAGCCCAGCCGAGTCCACAAGGTAAGGGCCTGAAAGTGTTTTTTTATTTTAATGAAAATAGATTGCTTGTTGGTGAACATATTACCAACTCATTTCTGTTCAATTTGATCATTTTTCTGCGTTTTTTCTGATTGTTCTGTGCGTAAAAAGTCCAGAAATGTGCCATCTAAAACCAAAGCTAAGAAATAAATACAAATACTGCTCATTCAAGGTCATTTAGGGTATTATTAGAATGCATGTTCTTTTATTTGTGGTTGGAATTAAATAAAATGAGTTAATAAAACTGGATTTTTAAATTTTAAAGGGATGTAAGCCAGACGCACAAAAAGTTATTTTTTTCAGACAATGCAAATCGGCAAATTGGCAAACACGCTTATGTTGGTTTTGGTTATTTTAACAGAAAAAGAGATAAGCGAGCCTGAGGTGAGGATGGTGAATGGCAAGCCGAAGAAAGTGAGAAAACCCCGGACAATCTACTCCAGCTTCCAACTGGCCGCCCTGCAGAGGAGGTTTCAGAACACACAGTACCTGGCGCTGCCGGAGAGAGCCGAGCTGGCCGCCTCGCTGGGACTCACACAAACACAGGTGTGATTTTAGATCAAATTCGTTTTCTCTTAAACGTGCTGGAAATCTTTTTAATACATTTTAAATATTTTAAATACCTGTAAAATAAAATTATGTCTGTTTTGGCGAGCTTTGTTTTGTGCGTAATTACGCAATGTGCGTCTTTTATTGTTTGTGAGGTTAAATGTGAAATATTAACAGTCCTGTATTTTTGTGCTTTTTTTAAGGTCAAGATTTGGTTCCAGAACAGGAGATCAAAAATGAAGAAGATCATGAAAAACGGCGAGCTTCCCCCGGAGCACAGCCCCAGCTCCAGCGACCCCATGGCCTGCAACTCTCCACAGTCTCCGGCCATCTGGGACACACAGGGTGCCTCCAGGCCGCACAGCCTACAGCCACAAAGCATCAACACTACGGCGTCTAACTTTTTGGAAAGCGCGGGGTCTTGGTACACCTCAGCCGGCAGCTCCATGGCTTCCCACCTTCAGAACGCTAACTCGATACAGCACTCGTTGGCTCTTGGAGCGGGGACGTTATATTGAGAAACCCTTGTTGTTCATTTCAATTTTTTTTTCCTCCTTCTATGGGACTCGTGTTCAAATTTCAGAGGAATATGCAATGTATTTGATGACAGTCATAGAAGAAACGTGTAAAATGTGTAAATGTGTGCATGTAATTTATTGCATTTTTGAAGACTATTAAACGTTTAAATGGACAATGGAACTTTGAAACCTCCCGCCTCACTGCAGTCTCTTGATATTTCAATTTACACTGAAAAGAAACGAACCGCATGACATAAATAATGTTTGTGAGCCTCAGGTGACATTTTCACACCGGGTTGTAAATCACAGCAGCGAGATGAATCATCTTAATCATTTTCATTCGCTTTTACAGCCACGATCTAGGTTTTATCTTTCTTTATATATTTTATTTATATTATAAAGTGTCTGTCGTTGATGTCTGCAGATTTTCTGCAGACAAACTTAATAACTGTCTGGGAAATATCTGCTTCTTTGTGAGAAATTTACCCTTTTACCCCCTCTCAAATCACTTCATCCTACATTTGCAGAGGATAAAAAAGCAGAATTAAGGGACACATTTCTGATTTAAAAGACCTTAAGCAAGGGGTAGGGGAAATAATTTCAATTATTGTAAAGAGAATATGGCTACTATCTACCACAACCTCAATCTACCATAATAATTATAGTGATTTTAATCGAATACGGGTGTTTCTTGAAGTGCATTTGATTTATGCTATAAAATTACTGCAGTAGGCTAATTACTGCAGAAAATCATCATAATGCTGCAATAATATTTTATGGAGGCTAATATTGTGTTTGTGGATGTCAGTGGTGGCTTATCAGCTTGATAGCATTATTATTACAGTCAGATTTATAGGTGGTATTATAGATGTTGTATTATTATAGTGCATATTTGCAAATTAACCCTGATTTTTATAGTAATTACATATTATTTTTCCAAAGAAAATACATTATTATTATTTTTATTATTATTATTATTATTATACTTCCCTCTGATCACAGCCAAGATGATCACCTTTTTTTATTATTCATATTGTTTTTTTAGTGGAGAACCTGATTGAGCCTTTCAGCTGCTTCCAGCTCGGGCTGTAAAGGAAAATGCCTGCTTCTTGCAGCAGACAGTCTGCAGCCGCTCTCGCTTTGTGTCCCCTACAATTAGCCGCTTTGAATGGCAGAGAGGAGGCGAGGGGGGCGGCACAGAGATCTGAGACAATCCGCATTCCAGTGGGGGTAGACCGGCTCCAGAGCTCTGCCACTCCCGGCTGCAGCCCACCTTCCGGGTAAAGAAAAAAAAATTAAGAAAAGAAAAAAATCCTACACATTCTCACCATGTTATTAGCAGGAAGTAATACCAGCGCAGCCTCTGCAAAACCGCTAAATAAACCGTGCCGCTGTGAGAAACATCAGAGAATTGATCTAATTGAATTTGCACGGCCATGTGCGCCAAGATGATATAAGTGAGATTTTACAATGTTGCACAGAAGCCTCCCTCCTCCTCTCCATCTCCATCCCTCTCTCCC
>OMNN01019468.1:3740-45007 GCA_900302755.1 Chromis chromis
CACAGGACTCGAGTAAATGTACATAGTTGCTGCAAAGTACTGTCTAACTGCAACCCAGTAAAACCTTTTACTACACAGCATCATTTAAACTCTGTCTTCATGTTTTAGAAGCCTGGTCTCCATACAAATCTCTAATTCATTCACTTCAATGCACAAGGATGGACTTAAATTGGTTAATTTCGCAATCAAGAGTGCCCATTTTAATAAATATGATCCGTAATAAATAACAGCACTAAAGCCAGAATTTGTGAGGGTGAGGAAATTTTGCACATTCATGTCTCTTCTCTTTATTAACTGGGTCCTGCAGCTTCATATAAAAAGTTTGGCTGCAACTCTAGTGTCGACTGTCACAACTTCTTAGACTACTACAATATTCATGGCTGCATACAGGTATGAACAGAAATGGCCCCGGCACCTTGCCCATAATGAATTTGAATCCGTGGCTGATTCAGTATTAGTCTGGCTCACTGCTCGGCCCTGCAGGAAATGAATTGGCCTTTATTTAACATTACAAATTACAGGTGACCCACGGTGAGGAGAGCTGTGAGTTTGAGAGGTGCGACAAATAGATTTAGAGGGGCAATGATTCCCTCCCAGATTCCTGTTGTGCCAAAGCAAAAGATTAAATGACAGAGGATATTAGGAAATAATTTGTGATTCCCACTGTGATCAACGTAATGCAGTTAGGAGGCGATGAATATGTCTGTTTTCATCACAAATAAATCAGATTAAGGATTATATTATATTATGTTGATTTGTTGTATCGCAAATTGTCATGTTAGCGGTGCTAGCAGAAAGCTAATGAGGATTTCAGGTTTAGCGTTGCTGCAGGGATGGATTTGTTTGAGGATGCAATGTGCTGGTTTAAGTGTTTTCAGATCTGCACTGACCAGGATCCTCATTAGACATCCTGGGCCCTGTGGTAAGGATTAAATCCACACTTTTTCGTCAGTATAGTCTTTTGCCAGCGTGGGTTCCGGTGAGTAATAACGAAGCTAAAAGCCTTACAGTAAAAAACAGTTGTCAGCATGGTGGCTGAGTCAACCAGCAGCTACTTTTGACTTTGTTCTCTCAGAGATTATTCAGCCAGAGTAAACCACATCAGTCGCATGTTAACATCATATTACTCGAGAGATAAATCCATCAGTCCCCTCGCGGATGTATCGAAGCAAATGTGTTCAAACCACGCTTTACACCATTTTTGGTTCCCTCTCCAGCGAGTGACTTGGCCTGTTGAGTAATGAAGTGTTGGAGTTCAGTAATGAGACTGTTTACAGGGCGTGCTTGTTTCACATGAATCAAGCCCAGTGTGTGGTTAGATAAATACCAGCTTGGCCCTGCACGAAGCCAGTCAAACCTTCTCCTCTGCTCAGGAAATGGCAGCCAAATTCCTGTGGAATGAATGAAGAGGAAATCTGCGAGTGGCAGCCTACCACGAGATCGCTCTGAAAGGAGAGGGTGGAAAAGCTGTGGCCCTTCCTCTGGTATGGACCCAGGCCAGGGCTCACTAGGTGAGACTGATGGAATAATAATACACATCCTGAGTGTTCTTTTCATTAGCAGCACGGTTTCATGTTTTTCATCATCCTGCTGAGAGAAATGGAGAGACCCTTATTTCTGAGCTGGACAAATTACCCTTTCCCCTCTGGGAGATGCAGCTGCATTCAATATTGTGTATGTGTGTCCGTGTGTGTGTTTCTGTGTCGGTGTGTTTTAGGTGGGGGTCGTCGCTCGATACGGGGATTTCCTGTGGAAATAATAATTAACCACAACATGCACACAGGACCTGCGATAAAGGCTCGGCCCTCTCGCTGAAAATTGTCTTTTACAAGCAAACCGAGTACCTGGATTCATCTCATTTCCTACATGAGATTTAGCCGTGACGCAAACTTCCATTAGGATATAAGAAGTATTAGTTTAAAGCCATGACCTCAATCTGTCACTTGTGTAAATGTATCAGTCCAGGCTGCTTGAACCGAAGTGACAGCATGAGAGCATATTATCGGTGATTCATATTAGCCCTTAACCAAAGCAATCCCTCCATTAACTCCACCTGCAAACACCTCATATCCCAGGTGACCTATTTTCCCAATTACCAGTGCCATTACTCTGCACTTCCTCTCCTCACCAGCCATCACCAGACGTCCAGATTAGAGCAGATTTCGCAGAAACTCCTCTGACGGCTACATTAGTGTACATTTTTCTGCACTCTTATTACAGAGCACACGAAGGAAGAGTTACAGTGCCTCTCAAAGCAAACAGGCTTGAGTGATAAATCTCTCTCGCTAATGCACACGCTTAAGAGTTTTTGACTGTAAATAAAGTCATGGGAGACATGCTGTATTTACATGCAGAAAGCCTTGAGGAAATAGCTTCCCCCTTGAAAGAACATATGGGAGTGTATGTCTGCAGCCAATCAGGACGCAAGAAGAAAATACCCCTTTTTTCCTCTCTTGGAGCCCTTAACAAGGCCTCATCAGTGCTTTTGTTCTCTTGTATGTGAAGTATTGTAATGCAGTATTTCAAAAATTATGACTCAACCCTTTTTGACTCATTATCATAAACAGAATCACCTGTTTCATATGTTTTTTACTTCCCTTTCTCCCACTAAAAGAAAGCTTTGATCACATAGCAAACAGCCATTTGAATATTTGCCAGCTAACCGGGATGTCAGTTCATTTCGGGTCAGCATATAGCTTTTTATCATAATCATCAAAGTGTCATCCATCTCTTGGTGCAAACACTGGTGGCACCTTAATTGCTTTTGATAATGCATTCATCCTGTCAAAACGAGTTGATAATCAAGTTGTTTTCACAGCCGCCGTCGATGTCTGTGCTCCATCAGTGTTCATCAGTGGTTCCAAAAGATGTTACAGTAAGACACAGTTTACACATGTTCTGTTTTAAAGTTCAGTGTGGTGGCCTCAACTCCACTCACATCTCTGGGCCATGGACTGTCCTATGATGGCATCTACCTGTCATGCACAGTGGCCCTTAATGATGCAGAACTTTAAGCCTTAATACAATATGAGCTGTTGAGTTATATACAAATTCACCCGAGTATAATTGTCATGAACACGGAAAATAGCTACAAAGACCAAAACCATTATTAGTACTAGGCAGTAAACATGCTTATTTCTGTTGTAAAATTGTGCATTTTAACAATCGAGTCTATGGGGATTCGCTTTTGGTGCTAGCATCTAGTGGTCATTTGAGGAACTGCAGTTTTTGGCACTTCAGACCCGGAAATTGGTGCTTGGACTATACATTAAAATACGCACATCCTTTAACATAGTAAGTTGATATTGAGTTTTAAAATAAAATTTCCTTCTTTGATAATTAGTAGTTGCTCAATCAGCTTAGCATTACATTTTGGACTCATAAAGGACACAAAGAAAAGGATTAAAATTTGGTAAACTCAGTAAATGTCTTTTTCTTTTTATTCCACACTTTATTCATCTTACTTAAACCTTTGTATCTTCTTTACCCACAATGCAACTGAATCACAGACAGTTTGGTCATAGCCATGAGCTGCTGCATTGTCATTTTTAAACTGACGGTAACTCAAATGAACCAACCTCCTAAGCCACAAAAAAGTTTATACAGCTTGTTTTTTTTACACTTGCAATCCCCAATACATCAGAAAATCTATTTAATTTCAATTTATTCTTGTTATTGCTCTTTTCTGTGGTGAACTTATAATAGCTTTAAGTGTGTTTTCATCTATGTATAGCCCTCCAAATGATCACTTATTATCTTATTTATACTGCTTGCAGAATAAACAACTTTTATATAACATGTTTAGCACATGCTGCTGCTCGTGCAAGAGTTTCACTTTGAATTTCCTGGCACTTAAACTCACAGATCTGCTGGCTGGCAAAGTATTGACTATTTAGATTATCTTTCACTGGAGTGGAAACCACCTTCACGCAGACCATCAAGCGCTAATTGGTTTGGAAGAGAGCAAAGGTATCAGGGAACAGATTCCAGATGACACACCAGTGATGGAAACATCCTTTAAGTAAATGTAGCAGTCGGCTCCAGCACACCGCACCATGCTTCATCTGCTCGGGACGTCTGATTACGCAAGCAGTGAGTGCCAGCAGAAGCAAAGGGCTCCTCTGTAAGTGTATTCTTCTCTTTAATGAAGTGCACTGCTGCAGTTGCAGTTCTGCCCTGGGTCTGCGTGGAAGTTATCCGCTCGGCCCGCATGTGGGAAAGTATCTGAGGCAGCAGCGTCCCGATGGGTTCAGTACAGATGGAGCAATTAAATCCGAGCCACAACAATCGTCTTTTCTGAGCCAGACATATTGGAGAATGAGCGGGAACAATGCATCCAGTTTAGAATATTTTACTGAAGTTCACAGAAAACAATATAACTAGCCACTGGAGGATGGAAAATGTGAGCCTGCAACTAAAATAGCCAAGTATGTGTTGTTCGGGGATTTCTGTATTCTGCTGTTAAGTGCAACATGAAAGTAAAACTGTGCGTTTACACATGCACGCTTGTTCTCGGCTTGTTCTCCGTGCTAAAACTAGCCATAATAAATTTTCTCGTGGAACTTTTTAATCCTCAGTGATTCCTTGTTTAACAAAAGCCAAAATCCTTTACCGGACTAATGAGAGGACTTACAATATGCACTGCAAGTTGCAAAATAAGACGTCCTTGCTCCCTTGTTGACCGCTCAGGAGAGTAAACCCGCCTTGCCCTGGCACGGCGCCCTAATAGACCATCTCATCAGCTCAGTGGGAGAGGGAGGGGGTTGTTGGGAATTGTATTTTCTCTCCCATCATGGGGTCTTCCCCCTGCTTGCTGTGCTTTGGAGGTGTCAGAACACCGAGCCGAGGTTTCTCATAATTAATACAGAAATCACATTCCACCCACTTTGCATCCTCACTAATTTGATTATTTTTGTGTTGATTAGCACCATAAACCATTATCTTCTCCACTGGAAGTATTTTAAACCGGTTATTGTCTGACGTCACCCACTGAAAATAGACCCATTCAGTTTTTTTAAGGAGTCATTCTTATGTCCTTTCTAAATCATCCTTGTAAAAGCAGTCTAGTTTAAGACTTTGTTTTATGAAGTCTATTATCTCCTAAATGTGGCTCTCATAATATGTATTTATAAGTCTGTTTTTGTAATAAACATACTCTCAGGATACTGTTATTACTTTGTGCAACAGGGTAAGTTACCTTGTAACTGTGTTGTGCCGGAGCTGCAGCAGGAACACAGATGGCTCACACACCAAACACTCGCCACATGATTCCATTATGGCAATTAAAAGAAGGAGACCTGGTGTGCAGAAACTGAAAGTAATCTGCTTGGCTTTAAAGTATGGCTGAGGGCCATTTTGTCAGCAAGTCAAGGACTCCAAGTTGTAACTGAACCATCCACACATTCTCTCATGTCTCCAGACTGCATTTTTGAAACTTCTAAACCCCTAAACTCTGGATTTACATTCTAATCTTGGTTCAAGAATGTCATCTATCCATTTGACAACATTATTTCTTACATGTAATGCTTCCCCTTTAAAACCCTGTGCTCTCTCTCTCCCCTGCTTTGGTGCTGCTAGTCAAAACTGTCTCTCAGATACTGTTACTTGCTCAAATGTCTTGTGCTTCTCTTTGCACTTGGACTGCTTCAGATAGTTGATTTGTTGTTTAAAACTTCTGCGCATTATTCCATATCTTGTTCATATAGTGTTCATTACTTCAACAACAATATTGTGCAAATGTGACATAGCAAAAAAAAGAAGCAAGATACCAGTCCTTTTCATTTTGTTAATGAGTAGACTGTGCCATGTCTAAACTGTTGCCCCTTTAATGCTGCCAGATTTTATTAAGCTTTGCTTTGGACATTATTTACCGACAATTAAATGTTCAAAACAAGTAGTTTCAATTTTAGGGGTGTAGAATAATCAACACTGTCTCCACAAAATTACATTTCCGGGTTGAAAATACTATCATGCATCATAATATGCACAGTTTTATAATTCATGAGCTTCCATCCTGTGTAGCCCATCAAACCATACATTTTAGAAAGCTTCCATCACCATATTAATCTCTGGATTTTGCGCATTTTAGTTTGAGTTTAGATTTCTTTATTTAAAAAAATAATAATAATGCAAAGTCAAACATACTTGGAGAATATGAAATGTCATGAAGCATATTCTTTTTTTTCCTAACTCCTCTTTAGCTTGAAGACAGACCTCACTCTGCTCCTTCATAGAAATCCTCTATTATTCAACTGTTCTTTCAGTTTTTCAATTAAAGGATCACTGATATCATGTAATTTTTTTTAAAGGTGGAGGAGTAGCTTTGTTAATACTGTGACATTCCCAAAATGTATTATGTCCATGACAGCTGGGGTGTGTGTATTTTCTTCTTCTGTCTGTTCTGTTGAAGTATATGCTGTATTATTATTTGTTTTCAGCTTTATAATGTTAAACTGAGCTGGATGTGTGTTTTCCACTTGTAACCGTCAAATGTCTTCCTACTTTTTTTTTTTATTCCAAATGCCATGTTATACTATACTCCCATAACCACCATCCAAACCACCTGCCTAATATTGTGTAGGTCACCCTTATGTTGCCAAAACAGCTCTCACCCTACCAAGTATGAACTCCACACACCTCTGAAGGTGTCCTGTAGTATCAGGCACAGAGACATCTGCAGCAGATCCTTTAAGTTCTGTAAGTTGCACAGTGGAATATCCTTGGATCTGACTAGATTTTCCAGCACATCCCACGGATGCTTGATCAGGCTGAGATCTGGGGAATCTGGTGGCCAGATCAACACACTTTGTCAAACTTTGTCATGGTCCACAAAGCATTCCTCCACAATTTTTGTCACCGACATTACGGAATGAAGGGGTGTATGTGGCCTCCAACAATGTCATACTTCTGCAGTGTGCTGATGACTTGTGTATATAAAAAAAAGTACATATGGGTCAGATCCCTCTTGAAATCTGCAGGTATTTAATAAACTCAAAGCTGAGGTCTCTGTGTGAACCTCCATCAACTAAAGGCACAAACTGTGTCTTTTGAGCTCTCTGAGATCTTCATCGACCAGAAGCACATGCTGACTATTGCTAAACATAGCCGTTACAATCATCTAAAACTGCTTTCACTTGCTCTCGAATGCTATATTTGCATTCCATGAAACTTAGACATCCAAGTGTCATTGACTGAACTTGGGTCTATCAGATCTGTGATGACCCCAGGGGAGGCCAAATGAGGTTTTAAGGTTGGCTGTGCCCCCCTGTCGCCTCTGCATTATCTCTGAGGATCATCTCTGAGTCATCCACACATCATCTTGCTTGGTAGGAGACATTCTGCCGACCACAAGGTTCAAATCACAAGATACTAAAAACAAGATTCTATTGGATTTTAATGTTAACAAGGTCTGCGAGGATGATGGTGATCACACACAATGTGGTGATGTAGCTCATGACAGCAGGTGAGAATCAGATGATAATCATACTTTGGGTAGGGTCATGATGCACGTTGGACAGGGTAAATAATTTAATGCAAGTTTGTGCGACAGTTTTATGACCTCGAGACCAGCTCGGTTTGTTGTCCTTTGTGCGTTTGCAATGAATCTACAAATGGACTAAAGATCACTGACTCTGCTCCTTTTTTCCTGTCTCATAATCAGTAAGTGTGGTAGTCAGATAGGGCCAGCATTCACTCCCCATATAACAGCAATGAGCCTTGTTACTGGTTCAGCAGTTGTTCTTCCTTGGACCATTGTTAGTAGGTACATGCTAGGAACACCCCACATGACCTCCTGTTTTGGATCCATGTACTTTTTTCTACTTTCTTCTTGCTTCCTAATATATCCCCTTTCTTAACAGGCTCCTTGGTAGATAATCAATGTTACTGACTTCACTGGTCACTGGTTTAAATGTTGTGGCTGATAAGTGTGTGTGTAATGTTTAAAGAACCTCTTGAAAATTGGTATCATTACAGAGATGTATTAAAATTGTGGCACAACAGCCAATAGTATTACTTTTTTTTCCTGTAAGATGGCCTTGATCAATCTTCAATCATTCAGTTGTTCATCTTAGCTTAACTTAAAGACTGGAAACTTTGGAAACTGTTAGCCAAGCTCGGTCTAAAGGTGACAAAATCTCCTTAACGGCACATCTAAAACTCATCAACTATCACATGTAATCTTGTTTCCTTTTAAGAAAAAGGAAAATAACATTTTTAAAAAGTCTAAAAACAACACATGGTTTTACAGAGGATTATGTGCAAACGCTAAACACGTGCTGTTTGTCATATCAAGATGAGGGTGATACCAGTCTTCTTATCTAAATCTTGGCAGGAAATACAACAATAATAGTTCCAAAAATGTAACACTAGAAGAAGAGGAGCACAGGAAAATATTGTATTTCAACACTGGTTTCGATCCGGTGTTTGTCAACCTTGAATCAAACCAGACAGATGCACTGAAAGCATCCTCATTCCAGACATCTACAAGTTTACTTCTGAAGATGCAAACTGCTGCAGTATAACTTCCCCCTACTAAGGTCAGTGTAGTGCTATAGTCACAGACAAGCTTCTAAAATCCATGCAAGTGAACATTTCACACGTATTAAAGTTGTTAGCATGCTTTTATATACGTCAATCGCCTCATACCAAGTGCTCCACGCCTGCCAAGGCTGCACTCAGTTCCTGATTAAATTATAAACACTGTTGAGTACTATAGTAAACATTTGGTTGTGTTCTGCATGATTAAAGTCTTCTTTAAGATGGCGACATGCATGTCACTTTTTCCTTTGGTTTATTAAGAACAGAGATGAATAAATAATGATCTACATAATAAAAATAAGAGAAAAAAATAGGATGTTAATTGTTACTTTTTTATCTTTGACTCAAACTGTGCAGCAGCAGATTACACAAAGGCTCACTTAATCAACACAAAGCTGTGTGTGAAAATATGCAGACGAAGACCAGCATCTACAAAGTTCTGAAACACCGAGTCCTGCCTGCTACATATACACAATCTGAGCTGTAAAGATATAGATCACAGTTTGACAAATGATTATGATGATTTTGATATTCCCCGCAGACAATTCTACTTTTTCATTTCCTGGTAAATTGTCTCAGCTCCAGTCCTGTCCTGGTGGGCTTTCCTCCCGGTCCTGTCTCCGTTCCGTGGTTTTTATTAAAGCTAACATTTGTCAGCAGGAAGATGGTTGATATGCAAAATGTGGAGCGGCTCTCACCTCACGCTTTAGTAATTCTGGCTGTTTGAGAAATGAGATATGAGGAATGCCCTGCTACGACACAACAGATAAGAGCCATGAGTAATGCTCAGAAGATTTTGATGTTATTACTCTTTATTATATATTTTTATTTGTACTTGAGTGTGTTTCAGAGAGTGATGTCACAGGGCAGAAAACACTACTGCCTCTGCAAACACTTCATGAGCAATTTAAAAACTATTTTCGAGCTGAAAGACAGATCCAATGAGAATACTGCTGGACTGTTTTTTTCAATCATTTATGCAATATGCATTGAAAGTTTATGTACTACATGCATTTATGTGTGTTGGTCATAGAAATTTCATTACAAAATGAATTTCAGTAGATAATATTTCCTGGAATTGCCTATTAATTTCCATCATTCAGCTACTGTATTAATTAACAATTATTTGCCATGAATCTGCACCATTCATACTTTTACCACACAATGTAATTTCACCTCAAATGTCAATATATTCCAGGCATCACATGATCCCACGG
Organism: Chromis chromis; assembly: GCA_900302755.1. NCBI lineage: Eukaryota > Metazoa > Chordata > Actinopteri > Pomacentridae > Chromis > Chromis chromis. The sequence continues at coordinate 13,496 of OMNN01019468.1, forward strand.
AAATGAAATTAATCAAACGCCTTCATGCACGTGATGAGATGAATTTCACAGGAGTCATTGTCTCTAGATTTCAAAAGCAATTACACTCTAATTTTATGTTTAATAGAATAATTAAAATATCAACCTTTCGCTCTGTGATGTTGACAAGATCAGAGCAAGTAAAAAAATTGATATAGAATTGCTTACAAGTCTCATAAATGATATATATTAAGTTGTGACTCAGCCACAGAGTATATAATGTTGGTCTATATGCCCAGTGATTTATTCTTTGTCATAGTTTTTATCATCTTGAAAGGAATTGATATATTTTCCCCCTGATTTTGTTGTCAGACTAGATCTGCGATACAATAAGGTACAGCTCTGTATAGTTTGAAAGCAAGGCAATTTCTCTGAATATAATTTGTGCTGGCAAGATGAAGCGAAAGGACCATGCTGTGTGAGGAAATTGTTCTGCTAAGTGACTCTTCCCCTCACATTGCCGAGCAGCATCTCTCTATATAAATGGCCATTGTCAGGAGCACACATCAATCTTGGTGCGTATCGCCACAGAGCCAGGAGGCGAGTCGGTGTAGGCTGCTGCTGCTACCAGTCAGAAATGTGTTGAGCTTGTCTCCTCAGGCCGTCCCCCCGCTCTGTACAGTAGAGGCACAAGCTGTAGCCACCGTTCTGAAGACTGGTCACTTCCATTAGAGAAGTCATTAAAGGAATTACAGGAGCCCAGCCATAGATTTTTTTTCTTGGATTATTGTACTTGGATTTAGCTCAGTTCATCAAGCATATAACTGAAATGCTGCAGCGATTGTTGCAAAAATGTTTGCCTTTATGTGCTTAAAAGAAGGAGAGAGACAGCAAATGTGTGATTTGTCTTCAGAGCAGAATCATTTCTTCAAAGAAAGCATTCAACAAGGTGCTGAAAACCTCTCTTAGTGTTAGTATTGATTCATTTCATTCCACCCCATCCTCATCCCAAAGAGATCCTCCTTTTCAGCAGACAGTTTGGGTAAACTAAAGCCTCTGATATGTTCCTGCAACCAAATCTGGGGAAATTCACTGTTTTTCTTATATAGGAAATCCAATCAATCTAATTACCCTACTAAAAAGTACTATCTGTGGATACAGCTTAAAATAGCTTATTACTCGGTACCCTGGAGGTCCATTGTTGTCAAAAAATAATAAAATGATAATTTTGCAAGACGACATATGAACGTGGACACTGTAGTTTATTTTTTTCATAAATTGCATGTACAACTCCCAATGCTGATAATTTCTTACCATGCATTACATGCATATTAATCCTCATCTAGAAATAGACCCCAACAAGTCAGAAAGTCAAAAATAAAAGTAAGTCAGAAAAACAGGCTGTCTGTTTTTGGGATTTGCTGACAATAAGAAAAAGATAGAGAATAACACCAACATTTCTGTGTGAGATGATGATAAATACTTTAGGGGTGTCAGTAGCACAAATGAATAATATGATATATATCAAGTAACACTGTGAACACTGCCATGATTACTAATATTGATACCAAAAAACTATCACTTTATCATTAAAAGCTGCTCATTAGGGGAGAACCATTAGTCATAAGTTATAGTTAAGTGCATGGTAATCATTTGCTGTGAACAATTTTGGGGTATGTTTATTATTTGAATTACAGAGTGTTTTATTTATCTAACTTGTAGTATGATATTGGAAACTGTCATGCAGTAAAATGATTGTTAAACACAAATAAATACAAATTAAGGGTAGAAAATGTATTTTAAATATGGGAAATTGCTGTATTTGTATGAAATTGTGTTATTTTACAATAGTTTTGGAGCCCCAGCTGCTGGAATATTACACTTTTTACACTTTTTTTTTCCTTATTTAAAAGTGTATTCATGCATATAGAATGGGGAATGTGATTGGTTACAGATTTACAGCCCCTGCTATTTCAAATGCCTTCTCTTTGTTACAAACCATATGTCTGATGCAACTATCCCATAAAACAGACATGTAAGGAGTCCTTTTGTTTTTACAGTATATAATATCACCACCAAGCGATCTACCAAACAAGCATTGAACATTCATGATCCTTGTCATCTGTAATTAACTTTATCACGTGCATGCTAGCATACAAGACATGGTTTGTAATTGTAAATACCAAAGGTTTTTCATTGAATTCTCTCAGCTTACAAGATAACTGCAGCATACAGGCACACAACAGCAAAAGAAAGGCAAAGATTCCATTAAGAAAAGTTCCCTTGTGTCTGAATGTGATCGAACATGATGGCAGAGTGTGTGCTGGGAAAACTGACAACTTATTTCCAAAAGAAATTTATCGCATGAGGAATTATTGACAAAATAACTTTACCACAATGTCCTTTCAGTAGTTATTTTGGAGCTCCCAGTAGATTAACACAGTCTTCCTCAGGAGGTGGAGTCTCAATACCTCTATAAACCCAGATTCCCCTATACCATGCACTGATACAGAAATCTCAAAATGCCTGATGATTCTTCGAAAATCCTATATTTTGAGACTAGCCTTCATCAGACTCATGCTGTAATTATCAAAAAAACACCAGAATCCATTTAAAAATGATGGCCTATCTTTCAAATCTTCAAATTTGGACATTTTTGCTGAAGATGGAGGTGAAATAACAATAAACAAACATTTACATCTTCCTTCCGTGTGGCTATTTTTTCAGGTTTGGCTGTCTGATAATAATCAGTTACCATAAAAATGGCATATCTATATGTGGATTTCCACTACTTTCCCCCTTCTGCTCATTTTTCATGCTTATATTGTCATGACCTAGAAGTGTGTGTATTCAGGGAGATGTTTCTGATCTCATGTCCTGAGCTGTGGAATAATGTAAGAGCACTGGTGTGTTGCTGCCGCGGCTGGGGGAGCGTGTTGCCATAAAATATTAACGACTTGGAAGCCAAGCCACATGACAAGATGAATGTAATTGGCCCTCGCAGCTCTATCTGTGCATGTTAATGAGATGGGATGGTATTTAAATCAGTCGCGCCCCAGACACTGTGGCTGCAGTCTAGAAAACCACAAACAAAGACGCAGTGAGAGAGCACGGATGCAGTGAGATAGATACAGAAAATGTCACTTATTATCCGGTACAGGGGACCCGCTACTCGCATTTCTTTTGTGTTATTATTGCTTTTTGTTTGTTTAAGCAGAACAGTATCTGCAGCTGAGCATTTGAATGACTTTTGATTGAAATAATGGAGGCTAATATTAAGATAAATGTGTTTTTTTCCAGAAGGTTTGTGGTGTGAAACTCACAGCCAGGAGATGAGAGAACCTGTGGACAAAAGCCAGATATAAAGCTGAGGTAAAGGTGTGCACCTGCACAGCACCTGTCCTGCCAAGACGCCGGGGCCAAGCTCTGCCTGTCATCAGTGGTCTGGAACAAAGCTGTAGTTCCCTAAAACAAAATGTGACCACCTCAGGAGGAAACAAAAGGCTGTGCTAACTGCAAACAGCAGCTTGAGTCTGCTCTCAGGGGATGAGACACGGGAAATGTAGCAGGTAGCAATAATATAACCTACATCTTTAAGGCAAAGAAGGCCAGCTTGTGCTCAAGAATGAAGTGTGGGTGTGCTTCTGTGGGTAAAGCCTCTCAGATTTCTAAAAAGCTGAATGAATTAGAGTAAAGAAACTCAGCAGATGGGAAACTATGTCACATTACTTTCATTATCCTGACAACTTTTAACATTTATGTGACAGCACTGTGGTCATCCTCACTGGCACCTCATAAAACCACACTCATGTCCTCTGCTGCAGTCAAAGCGATCGGTGGCTGGAAGAAGGTGTGATGCATCAAAGCCCCAGACAGAAAATCTTGGCATGCTGTGTTTGTATCTGTGTGTTTGTGTGTGTGCATGCTCGTGTTTTTTTGTCGTGCAGGCTCGGGAGAGACCCGACGCCAAAGGGTGGGGGAAGTGCAGGCAGGAGGACAGATGGTCTCCCTCATGGTGGCTGAAATAAAAGAGGGAATTAGAAGACTCCAAGGTGTACACTCTGACGGCAATTACAGCAAATAGATTGGAAGTGGACCTCCAGGCACCCAGGGAGACAGCTCTGTGGGGGAGAGCTCCACCTCGCTGCATCTGGCCCGTACACCCCGAAACAGTCGAGATGAAAAAATAAATAAAAATATACACCTTGTCTCTCCTTTAGCTGAGGTAGACCTCACTGATTATTAGCATCCTACTGTATATCAGAATAAGTGTCAGAACATAAAAAAATAAAACAAAATAAACTTCATATGTGCTGTAGAGTTTGAAATGGATTTCTATATTACCATTTTTCCTGGTTTGGATATGTGGCTGAAGGATTTGCAAAACCAATTTCAGACATCCCTGGGAGCTGTTTTGGTTAGTTATTCTGCTGCCTGCAGGAGTTTGAAAACAGTCAATTATTTTTGTCTTGCTGGCTTCCGCCCATTGATTCTCAAACGATTTTCACTGCACCTCCAAGTAAGGATATGCAGCAATTGAATTAAACAAGCCCACCCAATCAATATAAAATACGTAAAACATTCACAGTTCTCTTTCATAGCCTGTGGAAAACTGAGAATTCATTGCAGATGAAAATGCAAACAAAATGAAAGATACTTTTATAGATCTATGAAAGCTGTTATGAAGTTTATTGATAGCCATCAAATATTTTGAATATAAAATATTTAATGCATCACTTCTGGCAATATTTGTGCACAGAATCTCAAACAGAATTTGGGCCGCTGTCTTTCTGTTCCGGAGCCATTTTAAAGCAGTAGGGATCAGCAGATTCCATTAGCCTTGCCCTGTGGCTGAATGAGTGAAATACCATTTAGAGAATAAGTGTCTCTAACCCCAAAACCTTGTGTTCCCATCAGTGCATAAATGATAAAGACGCAGTCTAATGAAACAAAAGGCTCCCTGCCAAAGTCGGCCATAAAAATAACATTTGGGTGAGAGGGACCTTAAGCTTATCCATTAACCTCAGAAAAGTGTCTTTACTGTTACTCCCACACTGGACGCTCTGCGGTGGCACCGGAATACACACAAGACAACAGTGATAAAAAGTTAAGTGATTCAACTGCATCACTTTGTGCTTCAATGAGGTCCCATGATCACACTGGTGCAAAACACTGGTATCACACACAGACAAAATCAACAGTTTGATTAGTATATTTATTGGAAATTTCATGAAATCGGGAATTCAACAGCTATAAAAGACACATTTTGTTTAATCACAAATGTCCTAATGAATAAAGGCAGAGACACATGTGAATAGCTATAGATGCTCCTTTCTGGCTTCTAGTGCACTGTGAAGTTCTGTGCTATTATCAGCCACATTTATTCCCATGAAGACAGCAGACTTAAAACAAAATGAGAAATCAGGTTTGTATTGAATAAAATGTAAATAAGGCCAACTTTTGGCCTATGAGTTATGGCCTCCAGAACTGGCTGCTTTCCCTTGTTGCATATATTCATGAACAGTAAATCACTGGCTTCTGAAAAAAACAAAACAAATACGAAAACAAGGGGGGGAAAGAAACCAATGCATAAAAGATAATTAGGCAGGCAGCATATGTAACCAATCAAAATGTTTGTTTGTGTTTAGTTATTTTTAACCACATTACAAAAAGATGCAGAGGGAGAAACTCGACACAAACATGTTTCATAACTTGCAAAGTTCTTGTTTTGCAAAAGTCGATATTAGCATTGATGCTGGAGTGGATAGAAGCATATAATTAGCAAATGCAATCAGTTTAGTGTTGAATAATCAGGAATGTGTAAAAGATAGCAGAGAAGGAATAACAAAAACTCACACAAAAAACAGGGAAGATCATGTTTGTCATGTTGTCAGCTGGAGATATCACACCCAGAACCTAACTGTGCGTTTGACCCCTCTGTGAACAACAGTGAAGAGTACATGCTTCATATATACTCTATTGTGTATTTCACTTCTTTATCAAGTGGTGATGCTTGTCCCACCTACTGGACTCTGGATCACAAGTTTGTTTCCCCCTCCAAGTCTCTGGATTAGTAGTTTAGAGAATGTCCAGGCTGGAGGGTAAAAGAGCATCAAAGCCAGAGAAGTACAACAGTGCAGTGTATAGGGGTCATGAAACTGCCATGTGGCTGAAAATTTAATGCTGATGTTGTTGAAAAAAGTGACAATGAGCTTCTGTCTGAAAATACAGCATCTGTCCCAGTTGAGCTTGTGACAAAGCTTCTGATTTCTCTGTTTTATACTTCAGAAGAACTTCTTCAGTGCAACCTGAGGAGGAGCACTGTGCTCAGAATAAATATGGAGCCACTGTTACAGTATGACACCCTTCATGAGCTTCTGTATTACCAGATTAAACCCATAAACCAGTCTCATTTTTTACTTTGGTTACTTCTTTCTCTTTATTTTAGATATGTACCTAAAAAATTGCCATTTATTGTACATGCAATGTGCAGTCTTCTGAGTTTTTGCAGCAGCTTCTTAACATGCACAGGAAGAAAATATCTGACCTTGACTGAACATGACTCCTGTGTTTGTTCTGGAATTGAAAAGAGTCTGAGAATTAGATTAAGAAAGTCTGTTGAACTCAACTTGGATGCGGCCATAAATCACGGTCAATGTTTCTCGGAACAAGCAAATACAATATAAAATGTTCAAAATCCATTGTAATAAAATCCTTCAAACTATAAAATCACAAAACCTTTGACTTATTTCTGTTTTGCAATCCTGCGTGGTAAGTTCTGCATTCTTCGCTAATAGCGCATGAGTCCAAAGCATCACAGGAAAACTTTTGTTTTATTCTGGCAAGAAAAAGTGAATCGGCAATAGTTGTGTTTTTCTTGTGAGAAAACCGCTGATGCTGTGATGAGATGCTGAACATGACCCTGAAATGAGGTTTGTAACAAATAGAAGGAAAGTGGTGCTGAAGCCAAAGGTGCTGTTAAACCTCAGCAGCCTGTGATTATCCAGAACAGTTCTAGGAAGACTATTATTTTGTTTACTCAATGCTTGTCTCTCCAGATAGTCAGTGCAGTGATGTCTGTGTGTCCTATCGGCACACTTAGCCTTTTCCTCTCACACAGGCTTATCTGACTGTATAGTATCTGCAGGTCAGCTTGGATCCGTCTGCTGCTGTGGACAAAGAGCAGCTGCAATAACCTCCCTGCCTCGCTGAGCAAACATCCTCTGGTAATTAGAATACTGACCAAAAAGGGATTCTTTAAAGTTTTCCCAGCACAGAACCAGCTGCTTTCTACTCTATTCTATTCTGTTCCTTCATTCTGTTACTATTTCCCATTTGTCTCAACTGCGATCACAGATGTTCTTCATCAAAATGTGAATGTGAGCAGCAGACTGATGACAGTATATCTCATTGAGCTGATAATTTGCCTACAGTATGGGCCGAGAAGGAGATTTATGTTTTCCCACAAACAAACACACGATATGCCCTATCTAATAACCGCACACAACTGCAGCAAGCATAAGTCTGCGATTTTGTCTTAAACGCGCTAATGATAAAAATGTTTAATCAAATGAAAATAAATCTTATCAGATATTTGGAGTCTTTAAAGAACTATTCAATATCCTATGAATGATTTTAATAGAGTGAGTCATATTTCAGGTGGCCTGCTTTTCAGATTGTATCACTGCTCAACATTTGTCACCTGTCAAATTATTTTCCCCCTGCATGTCATGTTCATTTGTCAAAACAGCATTGTTCAAAGTTGCCTACTGCTTCACATCCAACTAAATCAGATTTTCGGGAGTGGAGCAGATTTTTATTTGGATGTCATATTTATGGTAATGTTACAATAATAAAATTGTGCACAACTCTAAATGCAATTCATCTAAGTCTTAATGTATTTAAGCAAATATCAGGACTAATGATGGGACCATAAAGTGAGAATAAGTAGTTGAATTTTTCAAAGGAAGCATATTTAATCAACAACCATACAGTACTTTTGCAGGAAGAGCTCCTGCCGACACTTGCCTCAAAGAAGCAACTTCAATGTAAGAACAATAGGCAAAAACTAGAAATAATTACATTCAAAAGCTGTGTTACCATCTTGAAAGAGTATTTAACCTTTTCACATTAATGAGAACTGGACTTGGCCAGAGTCCAGACCACCAGAGGCCAAGGCTGTTCCCAGGGTGGAGACTTACTGCTGCCTCTTACCGGGGTTTTAACACGTTAATATTTCTGCAGTGTCTGATCAATGCCAGAGAAAACCATTTTTTATCATTCTTCCAGCTACTTAGAGCCACATCTGAATTGCGGTTGGTGTATCCGATGCACATTTATTCTTCCTTCCTGACAGTTTTATGGAACTCATTATCCGCTTTGTGGCCATGGCTGTGAATGGAGAACCTGTGGGGGTTTTATGTGTAGCCAGTAGCTCCTCCGCTGACCACATTTAATGTCCTCTCAGAAACAAAAAAACAAGCCGGGTCGAGGGGGTGCATCCAAGCCCCTCTGACAACAGCGGCAAGCTCTGCTCGCACACAGAACGTCAGCGTAAGGATCTGTTGATGTGAGGGCGAGGGAGCAGACTGAGAGCCAGACCAGAGTTTTATTTACCTCAGGTGCAATGGCTCATTATAATGGTGTTAATGAGGAGCAGATGCAGCTGAGTGAGGAGGGAGGAAGGAGGGGGGAGGCTGGAGGAGCGAGGTGTGGCCTGTCCAGGGTAAGCCTGCATGGAGGTCTGTCCAGGGATTCCCAATCCCCCCAAAACAGCCTCTCCTCACGTGTTAATATCTACTCAGCAAGTGCTATTAGCAAACAGTGAGAAGTGCCTACCGCAGTGATTTAGTAAGCCCATCTAAACCTTGGCTGTGCTCAAAGGTTATTTGGATGTTACTGTAGTCATAAATGATTTAGCCCTTTGAGGAACTTTCTTGTTTTCATTTCGATAATGTGACTGAGGCTTCTGGGTTAAAAATGAGGTTAGGCTTCACACGCAGGAATTTACTGTTGGTTTCATGAAACCACGAGTATCATCAATGAATACAGTAAAGCATTATCTGTGTATTCAAAGCCTAATGCAGCTTATTTCTTGTTCCTTGTACTATTAATACTGCTCCAGTGATGGATATAGCAACAAGGGGAAAGAGATAATACTTTATTTTAGGTCAGTCTTACATACACGGTTGTTAAATTAAGCACCTAATGTGTGTCAATCCACAGATGAAAATATTCCACACTAATGCGAGATTCACTCCTGTTACAGTAACTTTTACAATTTGATGCTACTGAAGATTTACATATTCCATAGCATCAGACAGACTTGCAGTGAAAGAGGCTGGATAGAGAAATCAGAAACTATTGTGTACAAACACAATGCTTTGTCTTTTCATGGGATTTGCTGACAATAATAAAAGTATCAAATCAATCTCCTAAATTTATATAAAAGAGTCAATATGATACGAGAACCATTTTTAGAGACAAAAGAGTCAGACATGGATCAAAATATTGTCAATTCATATAAGTGTGTGGATTGAGACATTTTGATACCCACTGACCTGGAAGCCCACCTGGAAAAGAAAATACTCTAAATCAGTTCACTATTTATCAAGTATGTTTAAATGACACACATGTAGTAGATATACATGTGTGGCCAGTGTCATACTTGATTACATGTCTGGAGATCACAGAGCTCATTTGTTCTGTTTTTGTTTTATTTCAGCGTTTCAAATGTAAAATTGTGAATTTCAAGTCAAAAAGATATAATAGTAAGTGTGTGGTTTCCAAAAACAAAGCTGCAAAGTACTTCACAGTAAAAGTAGATTTTTATAAAAAGTTAAATGATAAAATGCTCTTTAATCATAGAGCTGTACGAGCTCCAAATGTGTATTAATCTGCAACTGAGTAACTGTTCATTTCCAGCTGTTACAGGTACTGACTGAGCCTTTTTAAAAGTAAACATTTGTGACATATTTGTAAAGAATTTCATCCTAATTAGGAACAAATGGACTTGAGGTTTAAGCAGAGCCACAGACTTCCATATTTAAGTTTTTTCGTATTTTCATGGAATTTGTTGACAACAACAAAAACACAGAAAATTGCCACCCTACTCGTTTAAACTATTTTTTTTTTTTTTTGCATATTTCTTCTTCTGTTTGGCTTGTGCTTCAATAAAGAGCTATGGTTTAATCACAGGCAGCTTAAAAACACAAGGCAAAGACATGAATCTGCTCAACTTTAAGAATTCGAGTCAAATTGTTATTACCACATAAATCACAGAACAAATTCAGTGTAGGACAGGACTCCAAAACTAACAGTCAGTTTTCAGAACGTGAAAATATCTTTTCATAAATCCATGATATGGCTGTTTAGAGCAACGTTAATGCCTCCCCTGAATGTGTCAATAAAGAGAAATGCAGCCCTCTGTTGGTGACAGGCCTCTGTACTCTGCTGACAATGGAATGGCTTCAGCTTTGAGTTTGCCATTGTGACTTCTTCACTGAATGAGCCCTGGCAGTAATGATCTCCATGAGCCCCCTGTGCGTGCCAATGGTGGACCATAACAGTCTTTATTCACCATGAAACCTCCACTGGGAGCATCTCGTGGTCCCCAGGACAACAATGCTGGCAGCCAAGCCCACAGTCAGACGGCCCGTCTTTTACGTTTTTATGGGCTTGGCCTTCCCCCTGCTATTGAGGCAAACGTAGGCTATCAAACAAAACAATTTATGACCCAGTCTGAATTTGACCTTGGGCCTCCTGAAATGCCATTGCTCAGAACGTGTAGAAACCCCATGAATGAAAGCATGTTTATATATGAAGACATAAACTGGTTTCTTTATTTGGGATTACATGAGAATATTTCACCCAGAAAATGTGCAGCAGGGGAGTTTTGATCCGAGTTGCTGCACAGGATGGATCTTCTCAACATGTTTATGTCTGATGGAGAATTTTAGGTTTAGGGTCCCCACATTAGTAATAATAGTGCTGTCCTTCACAACCGACGAAGAGACTGACAGCCTGACCTCAAATATTTCTCTGCTATTAGTTTTTTTAAGCACTGACGCAACACAGTGACCTGGTTGACTTTTGCCTTCAGGTTTGTCAGCAGAGCTGCAGGGAATTCCTTATTTACTGCAGGGGTGTGCCTTGCCTTGTCTTCATTCACCAGCACATGTTAGATTTCTGTCTCTCCCCCTACTGCAAAGCTTTTGTTGTTTATGGCTCAGGTTGTTTATGGCGCATCCTTCTTAGAAAGTGGAAAACCTCAAGCTGCTGATTGCGTTGCTCCAGATTTTTCAGATTTGCCTTGTTTTTACCAGCTTCCCTGTGGTTTGGTTTTATTTGTCATAAAACACCTTATACACAATATACATGTCCAACGAAATAGAACAAATCAAAATCACAAATGTAAGTTTTATGCGCTCCTCCCCCAATCAATAAATATACAAAGATTGTGTCAAATCTGTTAAATTATGGACTTTAATTTTAAAAAATAATATATTTTCCACTGCAGGGAAACATTCAACATCTTTCTTCTGTATATGTGTACACATGTTAGCCAGATTCTTGAATTTGATGTAGAGAGTGACCAAGAAGCATGAATGATACAAGATGAAAGAAGGGCTTTCCATCTCTGTATGTTATATGGATTCTTCTCACGCATTTCCCTCTGAGACAAGGGGTTCAGTAATCTGTATCCTTTAGTGAGAGAACCCCATGGAGATGCATTAAAGAGATAAATTGGTATCATCCCCAGTGTGACACACTCCTCATCTGTCTCTGCTCGCCTCCATTGATCACAATTTATTTTATTTGTGTTGTTTCATTATTAGGCGGAAGAAAAGCATTGCATTAATAAAGCCCTGATTATAAAGTTAAACAGAAATGCTATACTGTTACACAGGAAGCTGGGGTTAAAGCACGGGCTCCTGCATGCCTGCCCTTGTATCTTCTTACACACTAAACTGAGATCACAGGCGGCACTGATCATTCACTGTGGATCTAATTCATTTCTTAACGATTAACCGGCTCTGGGCTGGACACACTTCTCTAAATAGATCACTAAAAATCTTGCGTTTCCCAGTAGCCGTGTCATTTCTGTGAGACAAAGCACTGAGCTGAGCTGATGCCAGTAAATTCACTGATGCACCTTCAAAAAACAGCCTTGCTCAGGTTTGTTGTTTGAATATGCAATCAATTTCACACAGTGATGCAGCCAAGTTAACTCAACAGACATTATAAGCAAATTATATATAAAGTCTTTTTTGTGTCTAAGAACTCAATTGGACTAGAAAGTTGTATTAACGCATTACTTCTTAAGCAAAAATGCAAATAGTGTCTCTCTTTTAACATGACTTTTTTTTTTAGATGTTGCAAGTCAAAATGTCAACAATGCTATGTCATAAATGTCTTTGAACTACTTTACATACTGTTGGGTAAGTTAGTCTATAGTGCATCATATTTGATAAATGATAATATGTTTTAGATGGAAAATCAAAAATCCAATCATTCACAAAAAAAAATATCATGAAATTTATGCCACAAAAGTCTAATTGTTTGCTGAGTCAACCAAAAATGTGGTATCTGTCCAGTTAAAATGAACAGAGCTATGTATGAATCACACATATTTCTCTCCAGACTCAAACAATAAGATGGTGGAGCACTTGAGCAGGCTCAGTTCGTGCTAACATGCCTCAGGTGAAATCCATAGGTCCTAAAGAATTGCCTAACTGTTTGTTGTATCCTTGGATCACTGTTTTGCTAAATAGATTGATGAGTGTTTCTAAGAATAACAAGGAATGTATTTCTTAACCATCCTGCAAAATGACTGCAATTAAAGTAATTGCAATTACCTGCGAGCTTGGATGTCTTCTGTGACTCCTGGTGGAGGTCGGCATGACGAGGCAGCCAGTAACAACAGTGTGGTGGAGGGCTGGGCCTCGTGCTGTGTGCCCTAACTGTATGTCATGAGGTGATGTGGTAATGTGCTGACAGCATGATATTTCAACACCATTTCAGAGTGACCTGACTTAATATTTTTCTTTATGAGCCAATGCAATTCACCATAAACACACTCAAACTCACAGCAAGCAGGATTTGCACTCATTTCGGCTCCGTTTTAGTGCTGCTCTGGGATTAGAGGCCGGGTTGCAGTGAGCTTTACTTGGAAATAATTTATTTCAATAAAGTAGTCAACAAGCAAGCAAGAGTGTTATTTGAAATACCTGTAACTGATTTTGGGGGAATAAAACAACAAGAAATTGGTAAATGACAAAAAAGAAACATTAAGGAATTGTAAGTCAAAAGTAATTATAAAACAGACGGGTCATAGATCCACAGTTTGGGACCAGCAGTCGAAAATGATCAGTGAAATTTGGATTTTAAATGTGAAGTCATGAGGAGCAACTGATCAGAGCATATGAGATGTCTAAAAAAAAAGTGGACTGAGGGGATCATAAATTAAGCTGCCTTGCAAAACAAATAAAAATATCTTAAGATAAGAGAGTCACAGCAGTCGAAATGTGAAGAGATTAATGCATGTTGTCTCTAAAGCAGTAAGAAAGGGTTTTTTTTTTGCAATTGGACTAATGTGGAAAAAGCTACTACTAACAAGTTGTTGCATATCAGCTTTTATTACCCATTAAAATGTGTTATGGTGCAGGTGTCAGGCCAGCAGAGTAAGACACATTATATGATAATATACAAATACACAAGTACATATAAAACTTTATATAATTAAGTTTACAGAGCATGTAAGCTTCTGTTTTAAGGATCTAACTGTATGTGCATAGTGTGCAAAGACACCAGTAAGCGTGTCTGCACAAAATTGCATCCCTATACAACTATAGAAACATAATTTTGTGGAAACAGGGTTGCCAGCAGACACCTTTGTGGAGTTTAGGTACAGTATGTATGAAGACAATACTAGACCAGCATTCTTTAATTTTTCAAAGATTATTTGTCATTTTTGCCATTATTGGATAGTCAATAATAAAGAGGCAGACAGAAAATAATGGGGGACAGTCTAAGAATAATTTTAATATATATAATATATCCACCAATCATGTTCCTTTCCTCAATGATGTTCACAGGCTCTTCATACAGAAACTAGTGGCTTTATATGTGCTTATAATGTGAACTTTCGGTATAGTGGTCACATGTAAAAGTGAAGAGACATCCATTCTATGCTGCACAGGTCTCATTAGAAAATGACCCTTATTTATATTCCTGTTAACTGCTCATCACTCGGGTCACTAAGAGCTTTTTCCACATCCTAAAATCTCCAGAAACAAGCCAATAGGAGTCATTTGAACCAAATAAAAAGTGTGAAATAATGGTAACATGCCCTGTGAGATTTAGTTGTGAATGTGTGGCAGCCTCAGTGTGACAGAACTGGAATGGGGCACTCTGGATGCCCACATGTCATGCGCTACATACCCTCATACAGCAGGAGCTCCTGTTAAGGTTATTTTTACTCCGGCACCTGGAGGTGTTACAGACTTGCTCCGGCCTGCACATTCTCTCTTCTTTTTTTTTTCTTCTCCTCAGCACAATCAGGTGTGAGAGCAAGTGATCTTCGTTCACTGCAATTAAGATTCTGCCTTCATCTTCTCCTGGTACACAATTACTGCTCTGCTGCTGTTTGCTCTAATTGCTCTTTCTGCAGGGATTGGTGGGAAGCCAGTGATTGTGATGGGTAGGGGATTATCTCCTTTCCTTTACTCTGGCCCCTTAAAAAAATCATCTGTAAACTCCCCGGTGTAATTACTGAGCCTCATGATTAATTGTCTATTGAAATTAGCACAGGTCTTGCTTTCATTTTTACTGCAACGAATATTAATTAATGTTAACTCTCCCCTTTTCTTTTTTCACCCTTTCTAAAGCACATCTCTTGAATATTCATTGTGGTCTTGAAAAATGGGCACTGGCCAGCACTTTGAGTCGGAGAACTGACACTTGGCTTTCACCAAAAAAAAATACATATCTGGAATTAAAAGATGTTTTTTAGGCCATTAATAATATTTACAGGAGGTCGACAGGTGAAGAAAGCGAGCTCTTATTTAAATCACGTCTCATCTGTTAGTCGCGAGGTGTCACGGAATATGCAAAGCAGCATCTCAGCTTTTGTTTTCCTTTGGTGAGGGAAGAATAGTCACATTTAATTCAGTTTGTTTTTATTTAACCCTTGTGAGAAATGACAAGTTGAATAAGTGCCATATAATCACATGCAGCATATTGTCATACCATAATGTATAGAACGCAATGTCACCTTGAATAAAACATGCACCAGAAGAATACATTTGGGTAATATGGAAATTTGCACTAAGGTCTGGATCAGATTAACATAGAATATCTCCATATTCTATCAAGCGGAGAACATTCTCATTGGTCTGAATGGAGCATAGTTCATCACATGTAGGAGCAGCGCTGTTGGAAATCAGCAGTGACTGAAAACAGCGATATTCAGGCTAAAATGCGTCTTTATTGCTTTTATTCGTGTACGTTACTCCCACTGTTTGGGGCTGTTGTACTTTGGATTGAGTTTTCATTGTGTACTGTTTGAATTGTGAATTATTTTGAGATGTCTATTACTCCGAGTGTGTGGGATGGCTAACTGAACTTGTCATAGTAGAGTCTGTCAGCCTGGTGGTGTTTGTATGGTGCGGTGGCCATTTTTAAACAACTGGAAATAACGAAGATTCAACAGCAACTTCTGAGATAACCTTTTATTGCTTCAGTGACTTTTATTCCCTTTCAAATTCTTATTTTTTGTTTGATATTTAAGAAGTTTAGTTTGATTATATTGGCACGATTGTGATTCCATACAAGGGAATCAAAATATGGTCCATTTAAGCAAATGTTTGAAGTGGAAACTTTATGTAGGTGAGAATCATTGGACTGGATTCCAACCCTGAGCCCAACATATTCACACCATCAAATTTGCTTTTGTGGAATATACTTGACATTAGTAAATGCACATTTATAGTTAAAATCATGTTTGGTGACATATTTGGGGTGAAATGAGCAGATTTTCCTTCTGTTTTCTTTCCTTTTCTTTCAAATACAGCTTACTGAGTTACCAGTCTTCCATCAAAATGTTAATATAGTTGCTCATTTAAGCAGCACTTCTCATAAACAAAGCTACAATGTACTTTAAAGCAAAAGAGAGAGAGAGAGAATCCAAAATGGAAATGATCAAATCTTTTTTGTTGTTGTTGTTTTTTTTTTGTTATGCACATTTAGTATTAAAGACATACTGTAGATGCAGGAGTGCTGGCATGATAACCAAAAATCTAAGTGTTTATTCTTCTGTGCCTGTTGGGCAGAAACTATCAATGAGCCACAGTGTTGCAATGGGTGACGTGTCCTTTTATTACAAGCTCGGCACTGTGTTTGGATACGGCTGCTCAAACACCATCCTAGTGGTGTAAATGCTCACTAGTACCCAGAATCTGCAGTTGAAAAACTACAGAGCACAGCTGTTTAGATAATTGTCAGCCTGTTATTAATATTAAAGTGCATGTTTGTGACTTGCTTAAAGATTTGCATCTACAGGAATGAAAGGGCAGAGAGTTACAAGCATAAGGAAGTCAGTGTTTGTTTTATTTTCATGGGAATGCTGACAATGAGGAAAATATAGTATAACACCAAACCTATGCTTTCATTTGGCTGATTAAACAGTGATTTAGGACTATTTTGTCTTTGTATCTATTGCCTCACTCTCTCCAATTACAGTCCCTATCTTCTTCTTTGTGTGTGTATGTGTGTGAGCTAAGAAATCCGGTCGACCTTCATCTTGCCTTGCTCAATCCACATTCAGATAAAGGGATCACACCTGGCACATCAAACTAATGTCTTCACCCCTCAGCGTCTCTGAACGGCCGCTGAATAAAATTGCAGCTGCTGTGAAAACGGCTGTGACATAACTTGATCCACGCAGTGACGGCGCACACCACCGCTTGCTCCCTGCAATACATCAGTGCCAGGAAACAGTGGACGTGGAGACACACTGATTGAATCAGGGGCCACGAGGGCTCTGGGGAGAGTTCATCTATACCAAACACACAAGAATCCCTCTAACTGTATCTGCCGTAACAATGTTTAAGGACTTAGAGGTCATTCATTCAACTTCTTCCTGACTAAGCACACAAATGGGAAAACACAAACGTTGTCTTCAAACGTTGCACAGAGCCAAACGAGAGCAACCGAGGATTTGTGGTGAACCTGCGGAGCTATGAGCATTTAAGTGTTTTCAGTATTTGCCTAACTTTGTGTTCGTAATTTTAAACGGTGCACATCATTTTAAATGACGCACATAAAAGTTGTTTTGACAGACGTCGACTTGGCTTGAAGAAGAACAAACACTACGGCTCACCTTAGTGGTTAAAAGACGTTTGATTTACAAACACAGAGCCTACAATTTATTTTCTGCGAGCATAAACAATTCAGTATTTATGACCATCACCCTATGCTCCAGTCTTTATGTCTTTATGAGTCACAGACCGTTATACGTTTCGCTGTACTGAGACATATTATCATTCTCCAAGGATAAATGACCAATAACTTTGACAAATGATACTAAAATTGCCTTTAAGAGAGAGATAATAGAAATCTGATTTTAAGGTTTGACAGGTTATGTTATGGGGTTCAGCATTTTTAATATGGAGATTACATTCATATCCAATAAAAAAGTGTGATTGTAAGGTTGACAAAAGTATTTTTTACTTCAGATGTAGCTGCTTTGGGAGTAATAAAACTGTTTTAAGTCTTCGCTTTGTCATAACTATGAAAATACAATAATAATAGTTCCTGTCCCATGACTATGAATACAAATACGCTCAGATGGAGACTGTATAAAGACGTATGATCATCTTGTGTCTAGAAACACAATGAATACCAGTGAATGATTCGTGTCGGATGTGTTTTTATATGAGTTGATATGGCTACAGAGACCTGAATGCAGGCTGAGGTTTCATATAGATCATTTAAATCACATTTTCACATTTTTGGCATGTGTTTGCAATGAGACAAGATGTAATTCTCTTGTCAACTGAGGTGACACAAGTGAGTGAAATTTTCTAGGTATTTATAAATTAGTGTTTTTAACCAGTATAGACTACTGGCCTCGGGCAAGCTGATCGGCAATGCTTTTACTGGATTGATCACTCCTTGTATCTTTGACAAGTAAATACTGAAGAGACAGGAATGAGTGAATTATGTTGTATTTGTATGGAGAATTATCCTGACAGCTACTTAAGAAATGAAGGATGCCACTGAATGATACAGACACATGCAGCAAGTACAACTATGTTGAGTTATTTTGCTGTGCTATATATAAAAAAACAGCAACAAAACAAGGAAAAGGGTACATGTTGTTGAGAATATTTGTCCTCCTGACATTATTTTGGCACCTGCAAAGAAGACACAACTATTAAGGCTATTCCACTCAGGCTAAAAACACTGTGATTTGTGGAACTGCTCTCAGAGAACTGGCATGTTGATGTAAGAAATAATATTAGACTCTCACCACACTTCTTTGTATGATTGTGAGTGATTCTGTGAGGCGCTTAAATTAATTGTGGAATTTCTGTTTAATTTTATTGGCCAACTGGACACTACATGCTATGTGCAGCAGAAAATATGATAGGTTATTAAACTGTTCCCTAATATGCTAATTTGTTAATTAAACTGTCTTTGTCTCAGAAGAAATAATAAAGCAAACTGATTTAAAAGAGGTATTCTCATTTGCGATATTACAGCTGATAGTGACTGTACATCAGTCATGTTTCTGTACTGGTGACTTCTGGCTGCGAACAAGGACAAGTGACTAATTTTCCTTACAAGTGTTCGAGTGCACCCCTCCCAAAAAGAAAGAGGACCCATCCCATCTCCTGCACCGCTGTGACCCCCAATCCTCTCCGGAGTTGCTCTGCTCCATAGTACCCTGTGTTGCCATAGTTACCCCTCCTGGCTACTTTGTAAGGTCACCAGCTCTGGTGAGCTCTTCCCTCAGAGAACAGGCATAACTAATGTCCTGCAGGTTCAGGCTTGATGTAAATAGTCTCAGTTGACAGCCTACTGTACAAATACTCAATTACGTCTGCTTAAAGGAAATGATTTGTTGTAACAGCGAGCACTCAACTTGTGTGACATCAGCGTTGCCAGGGCAACGGCGGCTGATTGCACAGCCTGGAATTAGGTATTGATCAGAGGAGGGGGCCCGGCGCCAGTGAGGGACTGGAAGCGATCCGCCACTACGATTTACAGAGGATGGGGGTGGGGGTGAACCTGCATACTTCGCCCCAGCTCAGAGAGCTGAAAACCCCTCAGGAACCAATTTACACACCGCTACAGTGCAATATCTGCAGCAGTCAATAATGGAAATCTGATGCCCCCTCTGCCATCAATGTGACCGCTCCTCTGCCTCTCGTTAGAGCACCTTGAAAGTTCTAGGCCAATCCATAGACACAATAGATTCCCAATGGTGTAGGGATATTTTGACTTTGGTATTCTCTGTGTAATTACACCTCTAAGTAAGGCTGCAGCATTAAACAGAATCACTCCTTTGTAGTCCTTTTAAAATGAATCTGTCTAATCAAATTAATTCTCCCTTTACTGTTTAATCTTTCCACTTATCTACTAGGGAGTAGCCAGCGTACCATTTTGCTCCTGCTGACACGCATGTGATCCAAAATCTTCACCTAATGAATTAAAAGCTTTCAGTGTAAATATAAATGGCCACTAACTGCTTTAATTTGTGCAGTTTGTCCCATTTTTAACTTGAAGGGACTGTTTTGGCAACAATCACAATGTGTGGTTGTTAAATAATGTGAGAGCATTATGAAAGAGATAGTAAATTTAGCCTATCCTTTAGGTTTTAAACCATTTCTGAACATGTTTTTGATCCTTGAACATCACAGTTATTTGATATTTTATGTAACAGTAGATGTCGAGTGCAGATAGAACATATATCTATATAATTCTTAATAAAAATGTTGATATCATGTAAACTGACAAGTGGTGGCTCAGTGGTAAGAAGTGGATTTAAGAATTCACCACAGTTCCTTTTACTGTCTGTGTGGAGTTTGCACGCTCTTGTGGATTTTCTCTGTGGTTTCCTTTACCAAAAACAGACATGCATGTTGGGTATCACTAGGAAAGGCACTAACCTCAAACCCTAAAGACAGCAGGACATTGATGTAGTCTTGTATTTATTCAGCAGAAGACACATCTATCAGACAAACTGTAAACTTTCTTAACATGCGCTGGACATATTTGTAAGAACAGAAACCAGTCACACACAAGATACATCATGCACACAGTGCTGAGTGCTTGGCTGTGGTTTAACAAAATGTTTCTTTTAGCTGAAGTGCCCCTGGGAGCAGCTGTTAAAACCTGAATGCTGAAGCCTGATTCTGCCAGAGATGATTCATGCAAAAAGTATCTGGATCTATTTATTACCTGATAGACATGAAGTAATTGAAAGGCAATGCGCCACTGTCTTAATGGAGCCAATCACATTCTTGACAAAAAAGACTCCCTCTCCTGGCAGCGCTCTGTAGTGCAGCGTGAACTAACACCCTGTGACATCTGAGGACGCTTAACCCTGCAGGGCTCACTGTAGCCAAATTCCTCCATCTTCCAGGGGAGACTTCTGTCCTAAAAAGGATAGAGCTGTCTCTTACATTACACAGACCTGGGAGATGTCATCTACTTGTCTCATCGCAGGAATCGATTATAGAATATATTTGCCATAATGTGATGTATGCATATTAAAGTAAAGCCTCAAAGGCAGCAGAGACGGCCTCTTTAATGGAATCCAGCTATCATCAAGAGTAAATTCCAAGACCCCGATGTAATGGAAAAACTGCCTGTCTGATCTTCCCAAAGCTCTTCTGTGGAATCTGAAAGGCATGCTTGCTGCTGCTGTCAGGCTGTGAACTGGGTCTGCGGTCACAGGGGTGTTATGGGTAGTCAGCCACAACATTCAAGGGAAGGGGGCACACTTATGCTTCCTCCCCGGTGTCACCAAATACGCACATTCCTGCAAAATTATGGCGCTATCATCAGCAGAGCAATGACAGCTTCATAAACTTGAACCGTTATATGACATAATCTACAACTCTGTGATGATATATCTCAAATGGGATCTAAGACGCCGCTGATTAGAATTCATACCTTTGCGTGCAATCCTTGAGAATCTAATCTAGAAAGCAGCTTGAAACAAAAAGTCTTTATTGCACAACCTCCTGCTTTTGTGTATGTGTGTGTTCGTGTGCATGTGAGTCTGCATGCTAAGGCATCTATTAATTTTCTTCTGTTTGTATGGTATTATTACACATTGGCTGGCACTGCCAGTTTAATATGTTGTACATCTTTTTTGTCTCATTCCTTATAGTAGATTCAATGTCATCTCTTTGTTGTCTCAAAATGCAATCAATGAAGGTCTTCCTACCCCATCTACTGAAAGTCAAACCCAACCTATCTGGGGCCACTCTGAGCTGTTCTGTCAAATCTAAGAATCAAGCCCATATTTCTTGGAGTCATGTTGTGCTAGTCCTCACTCTAGTTTGTGTGTGCTTTCGCACCTAATATACAAAAGATCTATTGAAATATGCATGAGACCCATGATGCCTGCACTAAAAATACACTCAAATAGGGAATACATTGACAGCTCTGTTATTGAGCTCTCCTTGAGCTTCCTCTGTCACAGCAGCCACAGATCGCTCTCAAGGCTCATGTATTATCAAAAGCACGCAACACCTCTGCCTCTCTCCTTCTCTCTGACACACACACAATCTATCTCCTTCTCTCACGCTTACTACCGCTCTCTTTTTGGTGCTCTATCACTCTCTTTTTCTTTTTACCTGCCAGTTACATGCCAATGCAAATGCTAGTTTTACAAAAAATCTGAATTTTTCAGATACCCCTTCAAGATACGTATCTCCTCAAAACAGTACAAATAAAGATACAGCTGCACCAGCTGTACTTTAAATTTAACCAAGTTTTAAATGTATATGTGGTGGACATTTATGCTAAATTGAAACATGCTGCACCACACAAACTGGTTCTCATATAGAGATAAGCAGATAAATATTTTCACTGCCACATGTATGAGTTGTGCTGCTAGCTGGACCAAATGACAGAACTAATGTTAGTTTGCTGAGACTGAAAAATAAAACAAGGAATTTTAAATCTGTTGAATACATTTTCCATCTGATGAAGACTATGTTAAATGATGATGCAAACTTTTGTGCAACTGTATCTTAAATAGGCCTCATATTACAAAACATTTTATCACTAATGTCAGCCTAAATAATGTTGACAGTGTTAATTTAATGAGATATTTCCCACTCATGCTAAAGTACATATATGTAACACACATATTTTTATTTTTGGACATTATCTTATTACTGTATTTTGTGCAACACAATTTAGTAGTCACTAATAATACTGATAGCTGGTATAACCCCAAACCCAAAGGCTTACCAACTCATGTAACACACCCCAAGGTACCATATGTATAAATGTAAAGAGCAGTTTAACCAATCACCTTCAAAGCACTTCCAACAATTATTCCCATAATACAGTCAAGGCCTGTTTTTATTGCCATAGATGATCTTGTTGGCTGGGTTTTATGCCACATTAGCTGCTGCTCTACCATAAAGAATTCTGAAAGGATAGAAATTGGCCACCAACATGCATGAACAGACACTTTTTATTTGACATAATATGACATAAAAGCGGTGCTCGTATTCCACAAACCCCCCTTTGTGTTATTGGTCCTGTTAAAACATTTTTTCAGCACAATCACACTAAACCGCCCCTATTCGTGTCCACTTTGACAAAAAGCGGTGGTACTTTACAGTTCGGACTAGGGGGGCCAAATTGGTCGGCATCAGTACCAGTTACACCTCTGTAATTGGGCAGAATTTAGAGAGGTGCTGTGAAATACGTCGCTGCAACTTTAATAAGTTCCAGAGTCCTAGGCTCCAGGTTGCTGCTCCCAAGGTGCTGGTCTGAGTTAGCCAACATTTATCACATAAACATCTAACACCACTCCTGCTAAAGCAGACAAATGCCTTCCTGCTCTGCAATCCCTTCCATGGCCATCAGAATCAGGGCAACAAATCCAGCTTTAATAGTTATCTATGGAGTCTCTCGCATGCAATGAACACCCACATTTATTTCTCTGCTTTCTCCCAATGAGGGTAAGTGGATCAATTAGTGAAGACTACAAGTTCAGCATCTTTACACATAGTATCAATTGTTAAGCTGAGCAACAGCAGGTCCCCAGATTATCTCAGATCTGTACCTCCCATCCCTCCTTCTCTCCCTCCTCCAGATCCAAAGCTAGCCTCATTACAAATGATCCTCTGATACACACAACCTTGGCACACACCTTCGCGCTAATGGCCCACAGATTGATTTTTAATTAGTAACACTTTTGGATGGTGGCCAACTCAAATGGACTTTTATGAAAAACTAATCACCTTTTAGCTTTAAGTGTTGAAAGGTGCAAGTGGACAGTTTAAAGCTTCAACAGTGGTCAGATATTCACTATGAATGCAAACTACAACTTACATTTATATGAATTATAGCGGTAGAAGTATTTCTCAAAGGACAGACTTGCCTTTATCGCCGCTCAGAGCATAGAAGTGACCTTAGAGTTCTTAAAGTTCTGTGCTGAGAGGACGACTGCGGAGTAGATGAAAAGTGGGTCAGGTCAGATATTGTCTCAGGGTTGCTGAAAAATTTTGGGCCAATGAGATGTCAGTCCGCATTAAACAAGCAGGTCAGATGAGCCCAAAACTGTGTACCCTGTGAGTTCATCTGGCAGGAGTTCATTATTAAAGTGTGCTCGGCTTTTATAAACTGGGCCAGTATTTATGATGGCGAAAAGAGACACGAACATCTGCAACATTTTAGGCCCAGATGTGCACACTGTGATTCCTGGTCGAGCCTGTGAAAGTCTGCTGCGGAGGAAAACTCATCCTTCACAATCCTGTAGGAACTGGATTATCTTTTATTTGATTGTTACACTTTTATTATCATTTTTATGGCCGTTGTGCTATCATTAGATTAGCAATAGGCAACATGGATCTACTTCATAATCCATGTCTTCATAGATGTTCGGCAGTTTTTTTTTTAGATGAAACATTTCTGTCTGGTCTGTGTGTTTATGTGTGTTTGTCAGTGGAAAGGTTTATCTTCTATTGCTCTGCTTGAGGTTTCTCTATTTTCTCCATTAAAAAGTTTTTCCTTTTCCAAACTGCGAGTTTAAGGGTTGTTATGTGTGATTTTTGGGCAACTTTACCTTGTAAAGCATCTTCCCCCATTTGTCATCATACCTCCCACCAAGTATTTGAAAAGCAATGCTGTTATGAAGTCCTTTTTTTCTGTTTAATGTTTCTAGGAACAAAAGCTTTATAGCTTAAGTTACAAGACCTTTGCTGATGTTGGCAAGAAACGGCAAACATTCTGGGAAATGTGCAGTTGTAAAAGAATACAAACAAAATATGAAGAGTGAGACATACAGGCATGAATTTCTGAGGCATGTTCTTAACAAAAATATAGAAAACCGTGTGCATGGGCAACACATGTTCACTCCTTTAACACTGCAGAGAATAACTGTGCAACATATGCAAAATCTATAGCCAAAATATATGAGTTTAGGTGTTTTTTTACGCTTAAAACTGCCAGGAAATAAGACAAAAATCCTGAGTTTACAGTGCATATTGCATGGTATTAATACGGTATGATTGCAATTGTGCATTTTATTTGTCTGTGTGTGTGTTTACCTTGCTGGGGGGTGTTCGTAGTTTCCTGGGTGTTCGGGGCTATCACACATTTGCTGCAGCTCCCACACACACTAACACATCTGACCTAACAATCCACTCAACAGTAATTTATTGGTGTGATCCATCATTATCATGTTTTATTATGGCCACCATTGGAGATATAATTCACAAATAGGCACACGCTGTAGAGATGACAGTGAGGGAGAGGGATGTCCTTTACCTTCGTCCTCTGCCAGGAGCCTTCAGGAGTCTCTGAGGCCCTGTATGCAAGAGACCCAGCCCTACAATAAGTAAGGAAGCTGGGGATCTGGGGAGCGGGAGCCTGCCCTGTTAGCCCACTGCATTGTGGGCCAGCAGGACTCCCATTAAGTGCCAGAGAGAGAGAGAGACGGAGAGAACACACCACGGCAACAGCAGAGCAGCGTCGGTGCCATGTCACATGACCACCTTTGTATTCGGTAGCCATAACTCACTGCTTGTGCGCAGGGATTGATCCCAGCCTGGACACTCCCAGGAGGAGCCCTGGCACTCAGTGGAGTTTGATCCCTCAGATTAATGCAATAGGGATTCCAGGCCTTTGTCTCCGGCCAAACACTTAACGTCCCCCGAATTTGTATCCAGCAAAGGTTGAGTCCCATGTTTATTTGGGTAATGAATTGCTGTAATTAATGCACCTATTGATTCCCCCTCAGTGTCTCCTACAAAGGCCAGTCCGATTTCTAATTTAAAGGGAGTAGGAGTGTTAGCAAGAGGATGAGAAAAGGGGAGGAGAGCCCAGTATAGGCAAAACAATTGCACTATGTGCTCGCAGAATGAGAGCGTAATTGTTCAATGAATCACATTTGAATACATTCAATTAAATCCCTCAAGTTGTGGGTTTGGTCTGCGCGCGTGTGCTGTTATATCATTTTGGTTTCCCTCTCATGTTGTAATAAAAATGTAAATCTTTGGAGGGCATTCTGAGAGCCGATGAGGACGTTTGCCAAGTAGCATCTCAGAGCTCTGGTGTCACACTAATAACCACAATGCAATTTTCTCACACAAACAGGCAAGAGTGCATTAGCATATAATCCCCTGGAATTATGACTACACCAATCTCCATCACGGCGCCCTCACGGAGGAATTCAGGATGTGCACTCACAAAAAACTTCTGACTGCATGTAAAAGAATGTTCATTTCAAGGACAGGAAGTTTTTTCCAGCTTGCAAACGTAATCCAGTGTTTGCATTATGATAAAGAACCTAACAACATTCCTTCCAGTCTGGATGGTGTGTGTGACGACATATGTGTTTTTTCTTTGATCTGAGACCTTTGCATGGCTCCCTGCTCATGTCCTTCCCCTTGCCGTGAGGCTGTGTGGCTGTGCCCTGTGTAAACACCTGGTCACCACTGCTGTGAAACGTCTGACCACAGAACAATGAACAGCCAGCTGGTCCATTTATTATTGTTTGTTGAGGTTCACCTCAAGAATTGCATTTCCCCCTGTGAGTAATTACAAGAAAATGAGCCTTTGACCTTTGATGTGCATTGGAAAAAACTTTAAGGGTAATATTGTCGATGTGTGCGTATCGATCACAACTGTAATTACAACTAAATACCTTGACAGACCAGAGGTGGGTGGTTTTACCGTTTGAGAGATGTCAAGTGCAACGTAATAAATTGCAATGCAGAAAGCAGATAACACTACTCTCATCATGAAGTAGTCCATTAGATTTGTTCTTGCTTACCATTAAGTGTGATATTTAAAATCGCTTTGATATTCAAGGGGGGCTCTGATTGTGTGAGGACCAACAATGTAACAGACCTACTTATTCAACTCATTAATAATACACTTTAACTGAATCATGGCCGGCAGTTCAGTCTATTGCTGGGTTTTCACCATTCTAACAACAGTGATGATGAATAATGATTCATTCCAACATCCTAGATTTTCTAAGAACCTATGGTATGCCTTATTAAAGACAAAATAGGTAGAAGACTAATTAAGCTGAGCAAATAGGAATGACGGCATGCCCAACTGCCAGAGCCAAGTAAGGGCTTGAAAAATGGCTCCTCTGCAATTTCAATTAATCAGTTGTATTTTGCTTAATTTTGTTTGACGTTGGCAGAGGAAACGTCCTCTGGGAGTATCTGTCCTTTGACCACTAATGCTTTAGTAATTCTTCCATCAGTAGAACCTGTGATTGAAACAATCAAGTGTGTGTGTTTGTGTGTGTCTGAGAGTGTGTGTGTGTGTGCCCATATTCACTCAGGGCAGTATTTGTGTGCATGTCCATATACGTGTGCCTGTGTTTTAGTCTCCATACAGTGACGAGTATGGAGGTTGATTGCAAAGCCCACACAACTGAGAGTGGAACCTGATTAACCTTACAGTGACTCCAGAAGCATGTGACCACCGCTGCTTCCCCTCCTCTCCAACCCATAGCCCAGGAAAGAGATGTTGAACTTAACCTCTGCAACAGTGATGAATTAACAATAGAACAATTCAATGCCCCAGTAATTACAAAACACTTTGGACACAGCAACATTTTTCAACTCCGCCACACAGGTTTGTCGGTATTGGTGGCTTTCACCTGGAATGTTGGGGCTCTTTGCTCTTCCTAACTTTGTTTTCTCTGACGCAGATTAGATCTGCCACCCCATTACAGATTCATTTTCCTAATTTTTCATGTCTGCGCCGCGCCCCATCTGCACAGGGCTGATAATTGTGGGGACCAGCCCTGGTGATTAACATCAGCAGAATTAATTACGCCCGCCATTAAGGCTCCAGGTTGCACACAATGATCAAGAGAAATTAACTTTCTCCCAGGCCCCTAAATCATCTCACCTTCAAGTGGAGTGATGGCAAAGAGACAGGCCCGGAGTCCTGGACCCCGCTCAGCACCTTCTTAACCAAACATGAGGTGCGCATCCTGCCTCCCACCGAGGAGATTATAGCGGTGGCTGATGGGTATCAATTACGCCACCTTATGTGGTGGGATGAGCGAGAGGTGTCCAGGGTCTGGTGACTAATGGACCTGGGTTGGAGCCACCCTGCAGCTGGAGACCAGGGAGCTGACTGTTTCTCTGGCCAGGGAGTACCCGCCAGATGCTGAGAGCCTCAGTTCACCAGCCTGACACACAGGTATATATCTGCACAGCACATTTGACTGTGCACTCTGGAGTAAGGGTGGCCATGTGATTGTGGGTTAGCCAGAAACTGACGAGGAAAAAGACTTTGTCACCTTAGTCATGCAGTCACAGGGCTGGATCAGTTTCAGGATTTATACCAAGAAAAGACCCAATTAGAAAAATATAAAGAAAGGTCTTTTTAAGCCTTTTTAGATATCACATTGGAATAGTGGTGTAGCATATATAGTATCCATAAATGAGTGTGGCGCCTCAGAGAGAGAGAGAGAGAGAGAGAGTGATGTGTTTGTAAGCTATGCTAATGGAGCAGACCCCATGCCCCTGCAGCAGGGAGAACAGTGGTAATGTCAGGAGGAGATAAGCAAATTGCGTCTGTATCATATTGACTTGTCAAGGTTAAGCAGTGTGAGCAGGGGGGAGGAGTAAGAGGCAAAAAAAACTCTCCATCCTTCTCACTCCCTCTTTCTTTCCTTTGACTCCTGAAAAAGATGCATGAGAGGTGGGAGAAGAGGGTGAAGAAAGAGAAGAGACGGGGAGTAGGGCGCTTTGAAGGAACCCCTGCTTCATCCTCGAAACAGAGCCCTGTTGAGATAGCAATCACACAGAGCAGACAACAGACACGCGTTTGCATAGGGAGGGTTTGGCTCTCCGCTCTCGTTTAGACTGATTTGATTTAGCTCCACAGGATCTAATTAAGCTCAGACCCAAACCTCTTTGGAGTTTCAGCAGTCATATTGTGAATGTCAGGCTTTGAGAAATGGCCATGAGCGATCAAACCTGCATATGTGTTGTTTTTATGAACACACATCACGGTGATAGAATAATGGCCGTCGATGGATATATGGCAATAAAAGCTGACAATTGTTATGCATAAGGGATCGTATAAATTTTAATGACAACAAATGCAACACAATGTAATAAAAATAATAACCATAACAGTAACAATAATGCCAAGTTAACTTGCACAAAAAAAGTGAAAATTGCTGTGGGTAAAAAAAAGAAAAGAAAAAAAACTCCACTGCCTGCACTGCCTGAGGTTCATCCCATGGTGATTGTCACAGCGTTTCCCTTTCCCTCTAATTAGCTGTTGCAGCTTTGCTTGAATTCAGTGTATAATCCCCTGGATGAAGTGCAGTCAGCATCTTTCCTTTTCCTAAAAGCACGAGAGGTGCAGTATCATCAACTCCATCTTCGCTCCAACACTGCCTCTGGATGATTTAATAAGGTTAAAAGACTAGTCAGCAATTACCCCCTGCTCAGCGGAGGAAAACTCGGAAACACAATTGCATTACAGCTGTAGATAAATGCCAGACACCGCATCCACAAAGAAAGTGGCTATCTCTGCCTTTCACTATCAAAGGCATGAAAGAGCTTTTTACTTACAACATACTGATGGTTTCGGATTTTGTTATTTCACTTTTGATTCTCCGGGTGTGTTTGAGTCTCTATTCCAGAGCCTTGTAATGGTCAGAGTGAGACAGTCCAGAGAGTGTCATAGGGTGACATTTATTGCCTCTGCTGTGGGGAAACAGGTAAGCAGAGCACACCATCTACAAAGTAGTCCCCTTTGACACCAGCACTCTACAAATCAGGGCTGAAGGGCAGGCCAGGATGGGGGCACTGACACAGAGGTCCTTTAGAGTTCCAGCAAGGCCCAGGAATGTGGCAGAGCGAAGGCAGCTGGGGCAAGAACAACCAGACGTCTGGGATTTGTCTGGCACCATGTTTGATTTTTTACTAACCTCAGCATAAGACAACTCAAAGGGGTGTCTGGTCAGTGCCTGTCCCGCTAAACTTGCTTTCCAGTGTTAAAAGTTTCTAACTAGGTTACCCTCTCCGTCGCAACGAGCTCGAAAACTCCTCGTGGGGGGTATCAGCCCTGGTGAAATTAGTCCTCCTAGTTGCACTTATTAGATAATACTTCCTGTATTAGTGGGGCTGCAGTGATAGCAGGCAGATTTACAGCTCTCTGCGGCGGGCAGCTCACTTTAACATGGGCCGTGTTAACTCTGCTCATTAAACAGAGGATGTCATCACTCCACGCCACCGCTGCATGTTACATGTCACACACATCCTCCACAGGCCAGCCTCTGTCCACCTCCGTCCACAACATCCTCTAAATCTGTCAGTGCCACCTGGACCAGGGTCCCACATTTGACCACGCCGCCCCGCTTGCAGCTTTGTACATGCATGTCGGAGGGAGATACACAGGTGTTTGTGCGTGTGACACCCACCCACGCACCCGCTCATTGTATGTGTGGACGGATGTGTGGGACAGCGGTCGGTCCATCCACATGGGGCGAGGTGTAGGCGTGACGCTCATTACAGACCCAACTCTGTACACAGGCCAGATAAGCAGAACAGGACAAGATAAGGAAGCGTGGCTGGATACAGCAAAGTGCAGCCAGATATTCTGATGCCACCACCAGATGAAACAGCCTCCACTCGCTCTCTAAACATTTACTCTACTGTTCAGCCATGGAAGCATTATTTTAGTAAACTATTTGCTGCTGCATTTTAAACATTGCAGGGAAAAGCAGCTTGGATGTTGCTGAAACCACATCCATTGCTTTAAGTGTTTTTTTATTGTTATCAAAGCATGCAAGAAAAGAAACAGATGATTTTTCTCACCTGTGTCATTTTTTCCATTTATGAATCTATATCTTTTATTACTAACATCCCACTACTGTACATTTCTATCTTTATTATCTATATTCTAATAAACAAACTATTTTTTCCATATCAAAGCAATATTAAAAAGTAACACTCCATAATTTCTTTGCTTTTTTCTACTAATAACATTTGTTTAAGACGAGAGAAAAAAATTCTAACAGCAGTGGGCTTTTAGAATAGCTTCAACCTCATGCTTAAGGCTCCCTCCAAAGTTGTGTCTAAGCATTGCATGTGATTTATTTTTCATAGCAGCCAAACACCTAAACATGAATCACAATTAGCATCAGTGAAAGTTTTCAGCGATGAAAGGGGCCAAGTATGGTTAAATTGAAAATATCATCTATTTAAATTTGCATTTAAGAAAACAAAACAAAACATTAAATTAGATCTGTGAAATGTAAACATCAGTTCAGCAAATATAATTATTAAAATTTTTGGCTTCAAATGAATACAGAAGATTTTTTATCGTTTGTATTAAATTGTTCAGTTTAATATTTCTAATTCTTAATTAATTTCATATACAAGCATCTGTTAGAGTTTCTTATATCATCATCTGTATACCTTGTTTGAATTATTTTTCCACGTCACATTTATTGTGATCATTGCATGATGAAAATAGATCTCTATAAAGTCTAAAATTGTGTTGAAATGCATTGATAGTAATCATTTCTCTAACTGGATAAAAGACCACGGAGGATTTGCCTGGGTCGACTTGCAAAATGACCCATGCCAGCACTGCCTATTATACTGCATTAGTCATCGACTCCTGGGACCACGCAGACCTTATGGTTATTCTTCTTTAAATGGAGTATCATCTAATTCAAAACATTACAGAAAAGTGTGTATCGGACTGCCAGTGCACAGCTTCTGCTTGTGTCTGTGTATCTGTTTTGAGTGTATATATGAGGGAGTGTGTGCATTGTTATGAATCCATGCATTGGTTTTG
>OMNN01019472.1:0-11787 GCA_900302755.1 Chromis chromis
GACTCACCATTGGACCTCCTGAGTCTCCCTGAGAAGATGGAGAGGACACTCTGAGGACTTTACAATCTCCTAAACACATTTATCACCAGGTGGAGAATGAAATGAAGCAGTTACCTGACATGAGTCTTTGCCTCCTGCCAGAACACCAGCACAGATCATGTTGTCTGTGATTGTGCCGACTCCATTCAGACAGTTACACTGTCTGTTCCCAAGAACTGGCACCTCCACTTCTTGTAGAGTTTCAGGGGACGGTAACCAAACTAAACAGAGACAAGAAAATGACACATTTCACACAAAAGCTTACAGATGACAGGATACATGAAACACTGAATTCAACCAAACCTAATGAACAGCAACAATCAGACTCACCTCCCTCCTGGACTGCACCCCAGCCAGTGACCCAGCTATCAGTGCCGTTGTTGAACACACTGTCACTTGCTGCCAGACACACAGGTCTGATGTAGTCGGTGAACTGGACTGGTGAAGAGAGTCTGAGCAGGGCAATGTCATTGTCGCTACTGTCGCTATCGTAGTTTGGATGTAAAATGATTGTGTCCACAGTTCTGGACACTTCATTTGGGTTTTCACCCTGCAGGTTCTGACGACCGAGAGAAATCCTCCATCCGTTTGTACTTGGACTGGACAAAAACAAACAAACAAACAAACAAAACATTTATTTAAAGAAAACAGCATTCCCTTACATTTTGATGGCATGAAAAAGTATAAATGTCCTACCTGGAGAAGCAGTGAGCAGCAGACATCACCCACTCTCTGTTGATGAGGGAACCACCACAAACATGGCTACCAAATCTCTGAAGACTGGCCTGCCAAGGCCAACTTCCAGCTGGAGCATCTTCACCTCCAACTATCCTGGTGTTCAGAGGAGTGATGCCACACACTGCAAATATGGAGGCAGGAAAATATGCATAAGTTGTGACACTGTTATTGAAGTTGGGTGACTGTTCATTGTTTTATCACTTTGGTACAGGATTGTATTGTATGGTATGAATTTTGTCTTAGTCAGGATACTTACATTCCGCACTTGTACAGGAGATGTTGAATCTGTGGTTCGGGTTGGTTCTTCAGTACTAGTACTAGTTGTAGCATCTGTAGGAGTAATAACAGGAGGTGGCAGGCCAGGGCAGGTGTAGCTGCTGTCAGCATCCAGCCCACTGGAGGTGAACTGGACAAAACCTGGCTTATCAGAGCTGATGTGAGAGTTGATCCAGGTCTGGTAACGGGACACTCTGGCGTAGACTCCCGGCAGATTGGGCCGAGCACAGCCAAAACCAAAACTAACAACTCCAGATTGGACCCACATGGAGCCCTGCTGACTCACCATTGGACCTCCTGAGTCTCCCTGAGAAGATGGAGAGGACACTTGAGGACTTTACAATCTCCTAAACACATTTATCACCAGGTGGAGAATGAAATGAAGCAGTACCTGACATGAGTCTTTGCCTCCTGCCAGAACACCAGCACAGATCATGTTGTCTGTGATTGTGCCGACTCCATTCAGACAGTTACACTGTCTGTTTCCAAGAACTGGCACCTCCACTTCTTGTAGAGTTTCAGGGAAAGGTAACCACACTAAGCAGAGACAAGAAAATTAGAGAAAATTCACACACAAAGACACATTAAAACCAAACTACGCAAAACCTAACTAGAAGCAAAAATCAAACCCACCATCCTCTGCAACTGCACCCCAGCCAGTGACCCAGCTATCAGTGCCGTTGTTGAACACACTGTCACTTGCTGCCAGACACACAGGTCTGATGTAGTCTGTGAACTGGACTGGTGAAGAGAGTCTGAGCAGGGCGATGTCATTGTCATTGGTGATGGTGTCATAGCCTGGATGTAAGATTACTTCAGCAACACTTCTGGACACTTCATTTGGATTTGTGCCCGACTGGCTTTGCCGACCTAACACGACAGTCCAACCCGCTGGATCTGAGCTGAAAGTTAAATTTAACATGAAACGGTTACAAGAATGAGTCAGTCTGATAATATTGCTATGGTTCAGGAATGTCGGCAGTTTCAATTTTCATATTGCCTGGATTTGTTTAAAGACTAAACCGAAGTTGGTTCCACTCACCCAGAGAAGCAGTGAGCAGCTGACAACACAAACTCTTTGTTAATAAGGGAACCACCACAACCATGACTTCCAAATATCTGCAGACTGGCCTGCCAGGGCCAACTTCCAGCTGGAGCATCTTCACCTCCAACTATCCTGGTGTTGAGTGGAGCCGTGCCACACACTGAAAGAGAGATGAGCTGCGTCAAACTTGAGAGGCAACAACAAGAGAGACTAAAAGTCAATAAAAACTACATCAATAATTTACCTCAATTTCTTACTATAAAATGGTTTTCCAGTTAGAAAATAGACGATAGAACGTTTTGGTTTTAGATCTCATTATAAAACGGCAGCACTAGAATCAATTAAATGAAAGAAGAGAAATTCTTATTTTGACCTACCATCAAGTTGAGCATCTGTTTCTGGAAAAAAAAACCAATACAAATCAATTAGTTGTAATTCATGTTAGGGACAACAGAGCAATGTTACATTTAAATAAATTGGTCGGCCAGAACTATACATTTTTGTTTTACTGCCATGTTCATGTAAGTTCTTTAAGTAATGGCTTTAGTTAAAGAATCAAGCAGTAATACTTTACAGAACAGCTATAACCAATAAATAATAATAATAAAGACGAAGTACCAAAAACAGAGTAGATAAAAGCCCTGAAAAATATCAGACACACTAAAAATAAGGAAAATGTTCTGTCCTCTTTTATGAATAAGAAAGTAAACCAATAAAAAAAAAAAAAAAGCTGATTTATCATGTTTTCATGTTTCACGGACAGCACAAGTTATCTAGTTATCAATTCTGGATTGGACCAGTGAAAATTGTAAATGTTAAGTAGTTGCCATAAATGAATGCTGGTCCTGATGCATCATCTCTCTCCCTGAATGTCTCTGATTATCAGTAAAATTAAATCAAATCACTATTTGGTGGGACCATTTTCTGCCTTTACAACAGAGCAGATTTTCCAATGAACACTTGCACAAAATCTTTTAAGGTACTTTGCAGGTGTGCCTTTCTGGTCTATTTCCGACCAGTCCGATGTCTCCCTGATGATATTGTGTGATTGATAAAAGTCTAAAAATAAATTTAGCTGGTGCACTAAACTCAATTAAAAGAAAGTTTGCATCCAACCAAGTCATTGGTTCAATCTAAGGAGTGACTCACCTGCAGACAGAAGATTCACCAGAGTCAAAACGAACATCCATCTCCTCAAAGCCATTGTGTTACTGCACAGTTCTTGTGTGTCACTCTTTATATACTTGGTTGTACCTGTCCCCTACCACATTTCTGCCCCTCCCATAAGTCACCCCACAGCCAACAAGCTCAACTGTTTCCTTGTTCCTTTTGTATTAATTTTTAGGACAAAGGTTAAAGTAATCCAGTATATTTTTTGTTGTCCATAACTTAGAAGCCACAGTAAGTCTTTTAACCATATTAAAGGTGTATTGAGGGTAACTGGCTAAACTACAAGAAATATTGTGTAGAGAAAAATTAGGATTTTAATTTTACTTTAATTGATGTGATATCTTGGTTTTCATCACAGAATTTTGCCCTTTTCATGGTAAAAAGAAATGTATCGCTGCATGCATTTCAAAGGTGTGGACTAACCAGTCCCACATGGGCTTTTGCAAACACAACGTGAGAAGGTGCAAATACTTAACATAACCACAGTTGGGAAACAGTCAGCAGTGGAACTTTTTTTTTTAAAACAAAGTTACACAAAAGAGTCTGCAGTCATTGTTTGTGGGACAAACGTAGACTTTAAATGGTATTTAAGTGACAAGACACCTCCTGGTTACGTCACTTGCGCCTTGAGGATTACAGTTATCACCGTGCTGTCATGAGTTGACAGGATGTTGTGGCATCTACAACACACACATTTCTAACATGTCTAATCAGATTAAAGGGAATATGTATCAAGTATGGTAAGTTGAGTAATTAAATGCATGCTTAAATCTTGGTTGTCGAGTCACACAAATGATCTGACTCATGATACAAACTACTGGCAGCATCACAAATCATAATTAAAGATAATGATCAGATGTCAGTTATGGAGTTTGCCGGCCAGGAATTCAGCATCAGGTGCAGTACTGTCACTTCTGTCCACACATATAAGAAACATGTCAGAGTACGTCATTCGCAGATAATGTAGACTTAAACATTTCCACTAACATCTTTACTCTACCACTCATCACTGACAACAACATCTTTATCTTTCCCTGCAACACTGTGCAAAGGTAAGGAATTTAGACAGAGTGACAAACAGCTTTTTCTGACACACTGATGACAAGTCCTACGTAACAAAGGACAAAACTACACAAGCATCTTTTATGAAGGCAACCTTTACGTCTCATCCATCATTTTCTGTGTATATGTCCAGATATGCATTTTGACAGAGAGGAGAAAGGCCTTTTCAAATGCTGTTATGTAATATTTCAAAACCACACAGAATGCTGTTTGCTTGGTTAACATTTTTCTACTATTCTTGGTGAAACTGATGTTATGTTTGTTATGATAAGTGGTCACAGCCATAAAGTACACCTATTTTAGTAAGCAGCTACTATATTTAGAACAAAACTATTTTAAAATGTTGCTCACTTCCAATAACAGATAACACCAAAAAAGCATAAAAGCGCAATATACTCTATTTTAACAGAATATACACCGATCAGGCATAACATTATAACCACCTGCCTAATATTGTGTTGATCCCCCTTATGTGCTCAAAAATGCTCTGAACCATTGGGCATGGACAAGAGGATGGGGTCTGGCGATGTGGTGATCTTTTTTTAAGCTAAATTTGAAGAAAATCTTTCAAGATTTTCCTGAGATATTATGTACACAGCTGTCATCGGCACAGAAGCATAAAACAGGAGAGATGGACTCACAGATAAACAACTTGCAAATACAAGTACATTAACCTGGTGTCAGTGCACTGTTGGACAATCAGTAAACAGGTTCCTACTTCCTGGAGTAGCTGCATAGCCAAGCACACTCAGAAATACCATTAAGCTTGTATTATGGTTAGTTAGTCATTGTTGCTATTAGTATAATTAATTTACAGTGTTCTTTTAGTCTCGTTGAGGCACTAGAAACACTTAAATATGATTGTTTTGGTCTAAAATAGACAAACAGACAAAACCATGTTTGGGCATTTGCAGATCTGAGTTTGATACACATCAGACTCAATTAAAGGTATAATATGTAAGATTTCTGCATTAAATTGTCTAAAAATAACCCACAATGTTATGTATTTTACTGATTTGTGTTCTTAAATTATCTCATATGTTTCTAACAATGTTCTAATTGAGAAAGATTCACAATTTTATTTCATTTTTTTAGTTTCATTTTTATCAGTGGCGTTGTATCCCTTCACCCCCTGTAGCTGTGTGGGGACTTGACTCATCAAATTGTCAGTTAGCAGCTAACATTATGTTAGTCTTACTTGCAGCTGTTTCATTAGAATGAAATGACACAATGTTAATATACATGACTAAACGTGACATGAATAAGACTCATCTGTGAACGTGATCACTTGAGTTACATATTACATTACTTCAAGACGCCATCAAACTGTCTTTTATTATTGTCTTGATTGAGAGACACTTAGCATCAGAAACTACATATACTACATATATATACTCTATTGAGGGGCCTGAATGTGTCGAAAGGGGCACAACGAGGACTGCCTCATTTCAAAGGCTCTTGAAAATGCAGCCTTGAAATGCATCCATCTTTACCCGAGTCCAGAAGGATCCAACAGGTGGATTCCCTCACTGCCCAACCCACTCCAAGATTTACTGCAAGCTAGCAATGGTTAAATTTTTGAGAATATAGTGGACTCCAGAAGCAGATCTTTGCCGGTCAAAGATTACACTTTTTAATATAAGTATGGTGTCATCTCCTTTTCCTCCTGCACATGATAAAATACAAAAAATATGATCAAAATTTCCTGTTCCATCTTGTCAAATGACTAAAGTCTCAGCTTTTGTGCCGAATGTCAACTTTGGCTGTCAGGTTGTTTGCAATGAGGAGTGGCGCTCTGAGACGCATGGGTAAAGGTGGGAACAGTTGGACACGAAAACAGATCCTAAGGCCACATCATCTATTTAACAACACTGGGTTTGACCTTTACATCTTTTGAAGAACTGGCCTTTGTAGGCTGCCTCCTTTATAGGGCCCCTGAATTGCGACCCAACTATACTGTGTGTTTAAAAAAGTGTTAATAGACAAAAAAGAGACACAAAAACTAGTTTTTGTTTTGACTTTTCAAAAAGAGCTTTTCAGAGCTTTCTTGATCTCACACGT
This sequence comes from Chromis chromis, assembly GCA_900302755.1. Lineage (NCBI taxonomy): Eukaryota > Metazoa > Chordata > Actinopteri > Pomacentridae > Chromis > Chromis chromis. The sequence goes on from OMNN01019472.1 coordinate 6,392, forward strand.
TGTCACCTATCAAATCTTATGACAAATATTACATAGCACCTAATGCATTTGATGATTAATTTAAACCCGCAAGAGGTTTATAAACTATTTAATGAATCGTAAACTGTTGCACACATGAAATATTAAGGTAAAGGTTTATTTACAGTGCTGTGAAATGCAACTTCCATGTTCATAGATTTTACCAGAAGGAAAAAATGCTGAAGTCAAAATATTGTGTCTGATCAACATTTGTAAAGATAAGAAGCAGCCTTGTCATGGTGACAGATTAAAGATGAAAACTGAATGAGTCACTGGTTATTTAAAAAATCACAGCATTTAATGGAAAACTTCACCATGAGGAAGCAAACTGTGTGCAATGGATGAGAAAAAGAGTTAATAATTAGCTGAGGGACAGATGTTATGCAAAAAAAACAAAAAAAACAACCCACAATAGTTGAAAAAAAAGAGGAGAGGAAGAGTATGAAATAGATCTAAACTTTGCTTATGTCCACAAGTCAGCTGCCATGAACAGCCATCCGTTGATTTCAAGAAGAAGTTAAATTATTGATTATTGCCATTATGTGAACAATTCATCCAAGTTTAAGGTGTTCAAGTGTTGTTTTATTTGCCAACACTACAGTGATATGAAATAAAGACAAAAGCAATCTACATCAGAGAAGCCAGAACCAAAGAAGAGGCTTTTATTTTCTTAAAAGTAAAGAAATTAAACTTTGGAGCCCCAGTTACAATTAGTTGAAATAATTGTGATGTCAGTGTGCTATTAGACCCGGAAATAACCACTTCACTTGAACAAAATCTACTTCCTGTTTCAAAATACTGATCTGTGGTGTTTGTAATTGTGTGCATGTGTCTTTATATTATTTGTAAGTGCATCCAAATTGTATTTCATATGAGACAAAGAGTTAACAGTAAAAGCACAAACTGACATTCCTGAGGTAAAGACTTGGTTTTAGATTAGGTAAGCAGATAAAATGCAATCTGAACTGAAGGAAACTTGACTGTGTGAGTCTGTGTGCTGCTATGCAGATGATACGTCAGCTAAATGTTTGGCACTGTTGGACTCAATTCTCAGTAAAAATCTCTGTAAACTCAGATAAATCAGTACTGCAGACAATGGACCTCTGAACAGTGTGATATCACATGTTTGATTAAGTCATCCAGTTTTCCAGATAACCCAAACAGCTCATGTGATGACTGAAACCTGGCCTCGGATGACAGGACAACATGATTTAAATGATGATTTAAAGTGGAAATGATTCATGTTTTACAAAAACTTAAAAGCTATTTTATAGACTTAAGAAGCTGAACTTAAAGCAAGAATAAATGACGCAACAATAAATGAATTCCTTACTCCATAAATAACTAAATTATATGTAATCTAGGGGTATTGTATTGTAATAATACGCTTTGCTAAGCAGGGGTCTAGCACAGAAAACGCAGTCGGACTCAGTATGATCAAATAAAATAACGTCTATGCTGTGTCCAAAGAACCACAAACCATGCAGAGCTGCAGGGGGACATTTTCACACCTGCAGTTCAGAAGCTGCTCTCCGTGACAACTAACACCAAAGATACGAGGGTCAGCCATTTACACCTGCACATGTGGACATTTTAGTGTGCACAACCTCGGTCTGCAAATTTGACACTTTTTGCAAGCAATGACTGTTAAAATTTTCAGAGCCTCCGCATTGTGGCGGTCTAACCAGGTGTTGTTCCTGTGACTATTTAAATCTTTCGATTGTGGGTGTTAAATGCTCTGCGTGAAAGTCTGTGAGACTGTTTCGTTTTGTGCTGCAGGACTGCGCTTCTATATTTAAAGGTATGAAGCCGCAGCCTGTGTATATATGTCACCACTTTACTGGCAACACTGTTAACTTAATAAACTTAATTAAGGATTATTCTCTCTTTAATACGGAGTAGCATGTGTGTGGTCTGAGAATGAATGAATAGTTCCCCTCTGTGGAGAATCTGCAGCTTGAACATGAAAGAGTGAGCTTTTGTCTTTGCTTCTATAAGAAAACTAAGTAATAATTTAGGCTCAGAAATAAACATGTTTCACAAGTCTGTAATATTGTGTAAGTGCTATTCATACTGTCAAAACCTGGAGTCATTGGGTGCAGATGCTCGATCAGATGGAGGTCTGGGGAGTTAAGATGACAAAGTAATACCTTGAGCTCTTAGTCATTCCAGAGCTAATTTGCGCAGTGTGGCAGAGTCCTGCTGGGGAAAACCTCTTGTAAAAGTAACATGTACATAAACAGCAGCATTCCAAGGTCTCCCAGCCAGAAGTTGCACTGTCTGACCAACTTTACTCAGTTTACCTTAATGTGGTCTATTGGTGTATATGCTATTAAAATAGAACATCTGTGTCAGTGTGACTACTTCACTTCCTCACTGAATGTGTCAGGTGTTCAGAAATAATGCTTCATACAGCAGCGTGAGTCCAGAAATACTCCACCAGGCAAACGAAACATACATGAGTCTAATTTGTTCTACTTGGTTCAATCATGTTGTGTTTGTTTACATATGCCATTCATAACTTTCTGCTTTTGTAAGTTGTGATTCTTCAATAACATAATTGTGCAACAGTCATGCCAATAAAGCTGGTTTGAATTGAAATGAAATAATAATTGGGCATTTAGCTCCCTCTGCTGGTAATCGTACGTATTGCTTTACCAACAAGTATTTCACTGTAGATTCGCATATATCTACTTTTGGGACTTTTGTTTGCTTGACAAGTCACGACTAAATCACAGCAGACAAGAAGTAGTATTCAAAAATGTGTAATCAGCATCACAAATGCACCATGACATATAAAAATAACAGCTGTTTTATCCAGTTTCTCTACTGAAAATCCTCCTATAGATCTTCTGAGATGAACGTTCAGTCATTTTTCCTCTAAATATACTGGATTAAACTGTTGTAAACACTGCAGGAATACTGTGGGAGAGAATTTGCTTTTCAGATCCAGTGTGGCTTCAGGTTAGCAGGAGGAGGGGGGGTGTTACATTTCACAAGTAACACTTTCTATCCAGCCTTTTCCTTCATTCCTTCAATGGCTCCCCTTCGTTTCAGGTTGGTGTAGAGCAACGCAAAGTTGGTAATGTATGTTGACACGCAGACCATGCAGAAATCCCCCAGAACGAAGGCGAGAATAGATGCAAGATAGAGTGAACCGGCCACCGACACCCAGGAGGCGAAGACCAAAAACACTGCTGCTTTTTTAGACAGAGACAATCCTGCAATGAAGACAAACACAAAGGATTTCAGACCATCAGTTGGAATTAAAAAATACTACATCAGGATTATTTGGAAATCTAATACAGACTTAAAAACAGAGTTGGAATTTGATACATAAATGTAAAAGCAAATGCATTATTTCACCTCCAGAATATACAGTACTAAAATAGCTGAAATGCATGTCCAGCCTCTGGATTGCAAAGAACATTCTGCCTGAAACCGCTCAGAACTGCACTGTAATTTGCAGAATACAATGACAGACTAACCGAGGCCCATCTGCAGAGTGTAAAATATGATGCCAAGCACGCTGTTGGGCTGGTTCAGAGTGCTATCTTGGGCCACAAACAACTGGACCAAACCAAAACCACGTCCCCATCTGCCAAAAAAAGAAAAAGGGAACAGTCAGAACAGCACATTTGTGATAATGAAATGGAAAAAGCTTTATAATTCATATTAGCACTAAACAATATTACCAATATCATTTGCAGTATTACTTTCTAAACTGCGTGCAATATCAGTTCCACTATATATTACTGTAGTATCATTGACAGCATTACTTCTTACTTTACTATTGTAGTTTTATTTTAGCGGACTTGTTTGTTGCCTTGTTAAGAACTGCATTTATTCTCATGTTACTGTATTTTTTCTGAGCACTATATGCCACAATAATTTCCCTCTGGATTAATAAAGTTATATTTATCTTAAAAAACAATCAGCCATGCAGATTGTCTTGTAACTTGAAAACCAAAGAAAAAATATCCACTTTTTATTCTCATAATGTGAACTAGTACTTGATGTGAAGTGTTTCCAGAGGAAGTAACACGTGGCAATGAAGGGGGTTGGAACTGCGAAAAGTTTGACCCAGATGTGGATCAGAAGTCACTGGAGCGCAGGTAAAAGTCGTCTGATTGTGCGCAAAAGCGCACGGATGAGCTGGCTGAGAAAACAAACAAATAAAGTCGTACCTGGAGGTGAAGACTTTGGAGCAGCTCACAGACTCCCCCAGGTCGCACATCGCTCTGTAGTCCGGGTCGTTTTCTCGGGACAGCTCCACGTGAAGCGCGTAAACGGACAGAACCAAACCGAAAAGGCACAAAAATATGCGCACTTTTCTCTCCCACGTCGGTAACCCGTCAGCCATGAGGACTCTTTGGATGAAGATATGATAGAAGCAGGGGGATAAAATCAGTCAGTCATCCTCTGAGCGACGTGTTAAAAGTCAGATCCTCGCTTCTGATTGGCCCAGCTGAGTTTTGCAGCTGCCTCTGATTGGACGCTTTGATCCAGCTGTTGGCTCAGCCAGATGGGCGGTTACTGTGTGTTTACTGTGGACTTCAGCCTATTTGGCCCTTTAGGAAAATGTTAACAACTGTCCTCACTGTTCATCCCACACACTGCACAATGTGTTATTTGAACTATTACCTAATACACAACACGTAGTGGGAAAAGTACCCGGATTAACGTCAATAAAGGTAGCAGGTGTAAAATAACACATTACAGTAGGGACCAATCCTGAAATACTGGAACACTTTTGTGGGATCTTCATGCTGTAGTTTGTAATGATTGTTGCTTATTATTAGGAAATGCTGAGTTACACACTGGGCAAAAAGGAAAACTCTCCAAATGTACTCCACATTCACCATTTGTGAGTTGGTTAGTTTCATTAGTTGTAATCATTTTAAGAATCAGCACCACTAAAGTCCAAAATCAGCTCAGGCCGTCCTACATTATGACCTAATAGTTTGTGTGTTTTTTTTCTTGTATCTTGCGTCAATACCTTATATCTAAAGCTTAATTTAACTTTATATTGTACACACATGATGAATAAAACTGCATTCAATCAAACTGTCTTCAAACCATGGTGATATTTCTAAGTGTTGTATTGTTATTATTAGGGTTGTTATTAGTACTACTAGACTAGTAGTAGCAGCAGCAGTAGATTATTCTACCCTATTAATATTGAGGTCAGTCATGTACATCAGCTGTAGTGAGCCCTGCATTATTACCTGATATTTGTGTTTTTTCTTAAGGAATTGAAATAATGTAGATCGAACAATCCCAAGAGTGGGATTTAAAATTCTATTCTGGAAAATAAGAAGTAAGCTAACTAAAGATGTATATTGAATAAGTAAATAAATAAGAGTACCTATTAAGTG